>PVHY01034239.1:0-10574 GCA_004024945.1 Uropsilus gracilis | reverse complement strand
AGTTGGAGACCTTGTGTTCCATAAGTTACATGATTTGGTTATTCCCTCTTAAATACTTAATAATTCGTAAATGCCCATTTCAAAAGTGATGTGTGATGTGTGTACTGGCTAATATAAAAGTCATGTTTTTGCCTAAGGGTATTACAGTTTTGCCTAATTGTACCAAAAATTTTGCCTGATTGTGTTTAAATAGATAGTAGTTTAATAAATGGTATAACTGGTATTAATATAACTACATGTTTTATTGTGTTAATATAAATATTGCTTTAGTGTATACTTTGATACTAACGTAACTAAATGTTTTGCCTGGTACATGTATTATATTTGCAAGTTAAATTAAAAAAATAATTTTGTTTTAAAGTTTATTTTTATAAATATAATTTTTTTTTTAAAATAAGAGTGGTGAATGATAGGGTGTGCCCCCCTCATTGTCTCCTGTTTAAGACTACAGATTTCAAGGACAGGTATGCTAAAATGGGAAAATGACCTTAGCTGGAATTTCCCTTCGGGGGATGCAGGGGGAGAAAGAAGTGAAATGGTCAAGGTGAAACAGGATTCCTGGAAGGCGGGAAATCAGTAAATATAAAGGGTGTGCAAACAAAGAGAGGGATTCGATTCAGGATTCGATTCAAGATTGGAGATTTGGATATGGAGACTGGTTAGAGAGAGGTTCAGTGGAGGAGAGATGGGAATCGGCCATCTTGTAAAGATGTGAGCCATGTAAGCTTGGCCATGTGGCCACCGGGGGCCTGCAATCCTTGGCTGACCCAGGCTGGCAGCATGTGTGTTAAATGCAGTTAAGGAGTTTGCAGATTTAAACTCCGTGTTGGGGTTTGTTTTACTGAGTTTGATTTGTGTCTAAAAGATGCAGTGCAAAAGTTAGGCCTGAGAAAAAAGTAAACTTTGCTGGTTTGGCACCATAGAGTTCCTGTTACCTGAAGGTGACAAGGAGAAGACAGCGTGAAAGACAAAGAGGAGCCGTCAAAGAAATTGTCCTTAAGCGTCTGGAGATGGACTCTGTTTGGACATTAGTGAGATGATTAGGACTGAGAGACTGAGGATAATTGGGGCAATCTGGGAAAAGACTTTAGACAATATTGAGAAAAGTTTTGGACAATATTAAAGTATTCTGGGTCTTACATGTTTCTTTTGTAGTTATCAGGATAATTAGAAATCACTTTGCTAAAAATAAATTAGTCTGCGCTGATAATCTTACATTGGTTTGGTATTTGGGTTGAGAAGGCTGGGGATGGTTGTAAGAACCCAAGAGTGAAGAGTTTAAACTGTGTTTTAAAGTTTTTCTTTTTAGGTCTGAAAGAAGGAAAAAAAGCAGAGAGAAGCTGGTAGCTGATGTTTACATATCAATGGTAAAGATGATCAGTAAAAATGCTAATAAAGAGTGTGTAGCCTGCTTTGTAGAGAGAAGCAGGCAGATAGGTGTAAACACTTAAAGTTAATGTGAAAAAGTCTTTTTTTACTCACTTTCATATCACCCAAAGATATTCAGTCATGATTTCTTGCCCTTGTTATTAAACATTTTTTCATTCCAATTCCTGCTGATATAGGCCTTTCAGGCCAACAGGCAGTGTTTTCAGCAAGAAACCTCCTGAATTCAATCCACTTATGGGTACATTATATATCATTTGAGACTTCTCTGTACTTTGATGATCATAGATGAAAGCTATGTTTTACACTTCATGGACATTCAGACCAACTGGCAGTGTTTTCAGCGAGGAACCTCCCGAATTCAATCAGATTTCAATGGGTGCAGTATATATCTTTCTGTGATTTCCCTGTAATTTGATCATCATAGATAAAATCTCTCTATGTTTTTCACTTCATAAATTAGAAAAGTATATAAGTCCATATCACCAACATCGCTTAAGTCATGATTTCTTGCACTTCTTATTAATCCTTTTTTTATTCAAATTCCTGCTGATTTAGGCCATCAGGAAACTGGCAGTGTTTTCAGTGAGACCTCTGATTTCAATCAGACTCCGAAGGGTGCAGTATATATCTTTCTGTGACTCTTCTGTACCTTGATTATTGTAGAAGAACTCTCTCTGTGTTTTACACTTCATGGAGTAGAAAAGGATATATGTCCATATGACCCACAGCTCTTAAGTCATGATTTCTCACACTTGTTATTAATCCTCTTTTCATTCAAATCCTGGTGATTTAGGCCTTTCAGGCCAAATGGTAGTGTTTTCCGTGAGAAACCTCCTGAATTCTATCAGACTCCACAGGGTGCAGTAATATCCTTCTGTGACTTCTCTGTATCTTGATGATCGTAGATGAACTCTCTCTCTGTTTTTTACACTTCATGGAGTAGAAAAGGATATATGTCCATATCACCCACAGCTCTTAAGTCATGATTTCTCGCACTTGTTATTAACCCTTTTTTTATTCAAAATCCTGCTGATTTAGTCCTTTCAGGCCAACAGGCAGTGTTTTCAAGCAAGAATCCTCCTTAATTCAAACACACTAAAAAGGGTGGAGTGTATATCTTTCTGAGACTTCCTTGTACTTTGATGAACATAGATGAATCTCTCTCTGTTTTACTCGTCATTGAGTGGAATAGAATATAAGTCCATATCACCTCCAGCTATTAAGTCATGTGTTCTGGCACTTGTTATTAACCCTTTTTTCATTCAAATTCCTGCAAATTTCGGCTTTTAAGGTGAATTGCCAGCGTTTTCAGCAAGAACCCTCCTGATTCTAAACAGATTCCAAAAGAGCTGTTTATATCTTAATGTACCTTCTCTGTACCTTTGAGGATTAGAGATGAAATCTCCCTAATTTGTACACTTCAGGGAGTAGAATTGGATATAATTCCATCGCACCCACAAGTCTTAAGAGATGATTTATAACACTTGTTATTGTCCCTTTTTTCATTGCAATTTGCGGAATTTTGGTCTTTCAGGCCAATTGGCATGCATTCAGCAAGAACCTTCTGAATTCCTTCTGACTCCAAGGAAGTACTGTATATCTTTCTGTAACTTCTCTGTACTTTGATGATCATAGATGAAATCTCTCTATGTTTTACACTTCATGGAGTATAAAAGGATATAAGTCCATATCACCCACAGATCTTAAGTCATGATTTCTCCCACTTGTTATTAACCCTTTTTTCATTAAAATTCCTGCTAATTTAGGCCTCTCAGGTCAACAGGCAGTGTCTTCAGTGAGAAACCTCCTGAATTCAATCAGACTCCAAAGGGTGCAGTATATATCTTTCTATGACTTCTCTGTACTTTGATGTTCACAGATGAAATTTCTCTATATTTTACACTTCATGGAGTATAAAAGGATATAAGTCCATATCACCCACTTATCTTAAATCATGATTTCTTGCACTTGTTATTAACCCTTTTTGCGTTCAATTTTTTGCTGATTTAGGCTTTTCAGGCCAACTGGCAGTGTTTTAGCAAGAAACCTCCTGAATTCAATCAGACTCCAAAGGGTGCAGTATATATATATATCTTTTTGTGACTTCTCTGTACTTTGATGATCATAGATGAAATATCTCTATCTTTTACATGTCATGGAGTGGAATAGCATATAAGTTCATATCACCTCCAGCTATTCATTCATGTGTTCTTGCACTTGTTATTAACCCTTGCTTCATTCAAATTCCTGGGGATTTCAGTTTTTAAGGTGATTTGCCAGTGTTTAGAACGAGAATGCTCCTTACTCCAAACAGATTCCAAGGGAGCAGTTTATATCTTACTGTACCATCTCTGTACCCTTGATGATTAGAGATGAAATCTCACTATATTGTACACTTCATGGAGTAGAACTGGATATAAGTCCATCACACCCCTGGTCTTAAGACATGATTTATAGCACTTGTTATTATCCCTTTTTTCATTGCAATTTGTGGAATTTCTGTCTTTCAGGCCAACTGGCATGCATTCAGCGAGAACCTTCTGAATTCCTTCCGACTCCAAGGAAGCACTGTATATCTTTCTGTAACTTCTCTGTACTTTGATGATAATAGAAGAAATCTCTCTATGTTTTACACTTCTTGGAGTAGAAAAGGGTTTAAAACCGTATCACCCACAGCTCTTAAGTCATTATTTCTTGCACTTGTTATTAACCCTTTTTTCATTCAACTTCCTGCTGATTTAGGACTTTCAGGCCAACAGGCAGTGTTTTCAGCAAAAAACCTCCTGAATTCAATCAGACCCCAAAGGGTGCAGTATATATATATTTCTGGAACTTCCCTGTACTTTGAGGTTTATAGGTAAACTATCTAAGTATTACACTTCATGGAGTAGAATGGATATAAGACCATATCACCTCCCACCTCCAGCTTTTAAATCATTATTTCTAGCACATGTCATTAACTATTGTTTCATTCAAATTCCTGCATGGGTTGGCCTTGAGGGTGAACTTCCAGTATTTTCAGTCAGAATGCTCCTGAATTGAAACATACTACAAAGGAGCTGTTTATATCTTTCTTAACTTTTCTCTACTTAGATGTACAGGGATAAAATTTCCCTATGTTTTACACTTCATTGAATAGCATAGTGTATAAGTCCATCTCACCTCCAGCTCTTAAGTAATGATTTCTGGCACTTGTATTATCCCTTTTTTCATTCAAATTCCTGCTGAATTATGCCTTTCAGGCAAACTGGCATTGTTTTCAGAGAAAACCTCCTGAATTCAGTCCAACTCCAAAGGGTGCATGTATATTTTTCTGTAACTTCTCTGTACCTTGATGCTTATAGATGACTCTTTAAGTATTACACTTCATGGAGTACAATAGGATATAAGTCCATATCACCTAGAGCTTTTAAGTCATGATTTCTCACACTTGTTATTCACACATTTTTCATTCAAATTCCTGCTTTTGGCCTTTTAGGTCAACTGGCAGTGTTTTCGGTGAGAAACCTCCTAAATTCAATCAGACTCCAAAGGGTGCAGTATATATCTCTCTGCAACTTCCCTGTACTTTGAATTTATAGATGAAATCACTCTATGTTTTACACTTCATGGAGTGGAATAGCATATAAGTCCTAATCACCTGCAGCTATAAAGCCAAGTGTTCTGGCACTTCTTATTAACCCTTGATTCATTCAAATTCCTGCGGATTTCGGATTTTAATGCGAATGCCAGCATTTTAAGAGAGAATGCTCCTGATTCCAAACATATTCCAAAGGAGCAGTTTCTACATTACTGTAACTTCTCTGTACCATTGATGATTAGAGATGAAATCTCTCTATATTGCTACTTCAGGGAGTAGAATTGGATAGTTCCATTGCACCCAGAGGTCTTAAACTTGATTTATAGCACTTGTTACTATCCCTTTTTTCTTTGCAATTCCTGTGGATTTCATTTGTTCAGGCCAACTGGCATTGTTTTCAACTAGAACCTCCTGAATTCAGTCTGAATCCAAAGGGTGCAGTGTATAACTTTCTGTACTACTCTGTACTTTGATGTTTATAGATGAAATCTCTAAGTATTACACTTCATGGAGTAGAATAGGATATAAGACCATATCACCTCCAGCTTTTAAATCATTATTTCTAGCACGTGTTATTAACCACTGTTTCATTCAAATTCCTGCATGAGTCGGCCTTGAGGGTGAACTTCCACCATTTTCAGCCAGAATGCCCCTGAAGTGAAACAGATTACAAAGGACCTTTTCATATCTTACTTAACTTTTCTCTTCTTAGATATATAGGGATGAAGGTTCCCTTTGTTGTACATTCATCCAATAGCATAGGATATAAGTCCATCTCATCTCCAGGTCTGAAATCATGATTTCTCTCACTTCTTATTTACCCTTTTTTCATTCAAATTCCTGCTGAGTTAATCCTTTCAGGCCAACTGGCAGTATTTTCAGCTAGAAACCTCCTAAATTCAATCAGACTCCAAAAGGTGCAGTACATATCTTTCTGTGACTTCTCTGTACTTTTGTGATCACAGAAGTATTCTCTCTGTGTTTTATACTACATGGAGTAGAAAGGATATATATCCATATCACCCACAGCTCTAAAGTCATGATTTTCCAACTGGCTATTAACCCTTTTTTCATTTAATATCCTGCTGCTTTAGGCCTTTCAGGCCATCAGGCAGTGTTTTCAGAGAGAAACCTCCTGAATTCAACAGTCTCCAAAGGGTGCAGTATATATCTTTCTGGAACTTCCCTTTTTTTGATGTTTATAGATGAAATCTCTTTATGCTTTTTTACTTCATGGAGTGGAATAGCATATAAGTCCATATCACCACCACTATTAAGTCAATTGTTTTTGCTCTTATTATTATCCCTTGCTTCTTTCAAATTCCTGTGGATTTCGGCTTTTAATGCGAATTGCTAGCGTTTTCAGTGAGTTGCTCTTGATTCCAAACAGATTCCAAAGGACCAGTTTATAACTTACTGTAACTTCTCTGTACCTTTGATGATTAGAGATGAAATCTCTCTATATTGTACACTTCAGGGAGCAGAATTGGATATAAACTTTGATGTTTATAGATGAACTCTCTAAATATTACACTTCATGAGTAGAATAGGATATAAGACAATATCACCTCCAGCTTTTTAGTCATTATTTGTAGCAATTGTTACTAACCATTGTTTCATTCAAGTTCTGAATGGGTCAGCCTTGATGGTGAACTTCCACCATTTTCAGCCAGAATGCTCCTGAATTGAAGCAACAACTTAGGAGCTTTTCATATCTTATTTAACTTTACTCTACTTAGGTATATAGGGATGAAATTTCCCTATGTTGTACACTTTATCCAATAGCATAGGATATAAGTCCATCTCACCTCCAGCTCTTAAGACATGATTTCTCACACTTGCTATTAACCATTTTTTCATTCAAATTCCAACTGATTTAGGCCTTGCAGGCCAACAGGCAGTGTTTTCAGTGAGAAACCTCTTGAATTCAATCAGACTCTAAAGGGTACATTATATATCTTTCTGTGACTTCTGTGTACTTTGATGTTTATAGATGAAATCTCTCTATGTTTTACACGTCATGGAGTGGAATAGCATAAAAGTCCATATCACCTCCAGCTATTAAGTCAAGTGTTCTGGCACTTGTTATTAACCCTTGTTTCATTCAAGTTCCTGCGATTTCGGCTTTTAATGTGAATTGCCAGCATTTTCAGTGAGACTGTCTCTAATTCCAAACAGATTCCAAAGGAGCAGTTTCTATCTTACTGTAACTTCACTGTACCTTGATGATTAGAGATGAAATCTCTCTATATTGTACACCTCAGGGAGCAGAATTGGATATAAATCCATCACACCCACAGGACTGAAGATATGATTTTTAGCACTTGTTATTATCCCTTTTTTAATTGCAATTCCTGCGGATTTCAGTCTTTGAGGCCAACTGGCATTGTTTTCAGCGAGAACCTCCTAAATTCAGTCCCACTCCAAAGGGTGCAGTGTATATCTTTCTGTAACTTCTCTGTACTTTGATATTTATCGATGAACTCTATAAGTATTACACTTCATGGAATAGAATAGGATATAAGTCCATATCACCTCAGGCTTTTAAGTCATGATTTCTAGCACTTGTTATTTACCATTGTTTCATTCATATTCCTGCTTGGGTCTACCTTGAGGGTGAGCATCCAGCATTTTCAGCCACAATGCTCCTGAATTGAAACACACTACAAAGGAGCTGTTTATATCTTACTTAACTTTTCTCTACTTATATGTATAGGGATGAAATTTCCCTATGTTGTACACTTCATCGAATAGCATAGGGTCTAAGTCCATCTCACCTCCAGCTTCTAAGTCATAATTTCTAGCCCTTCTTATTATCCCTTATTTCAGTCAAATATCTGTGGATTTCAGTCTTTCAGGTGATCTCCTAGAGTTTTCAGCAAGAACACTTCTGAAGCCAAACAGACTCCAAAGGAACAGTGTATATGTTATTGTAACTCTCCATAATTTGATGTTTAGAGAACATGAAATCTCTCTATGTGTACAGTTCATGGAGTAGATTAGGAAATATCCATCTCACCTCCAGCTCTTAAGTCATGATATCTAGCACTTCTTTTTAAACCTTATTTCATACAAATTCCTGTGGTTCGGACATTCAGGCAAACTGCCAGCGTTTTCAATGAGAAGGCTCCTGATTCCAAACAGACTCCAAAGAGCCGTTTGTATCTTACTGTAACTTCTATGTACTTTGATATGTAGAGATGAAATCTCTCTATGTTGTAGACTTCATGGAGTAGGATAGGATATAATTCCATCTCACCTCCAGGCCTTAAGTCATGATTTCTAGCACTTGTTATTAACCTTGTTTCATTGAAATTCCTGCATATTTCACAATTAAGTGAACTTCCAGCATTTTCAGCCAGAACCTCCCTGAATCCAAACGTACTCAAGGAGTTGTTTACATATTACTAACTGTTGTGTACTTTGATGTTTAGAGATGAAATCTTTATATTGTACACTTCATGGAGTAGAATATGATACCAGTCAATCTCACCTCCAGCTCTTCATGACTGTAGCACTTGTTATTAACACTTGTTTAGTTCAAATTCCTGCGGATTTAGGCCTTTCAGGCGAACTGGTAGTATTTTCCATGAGAACCTTCCTGTGTCCAATCAGAAACCAAAGGGTGCAGTTTATATCTTACTGTAACTCCTTGATCTTTGATATTTAGAGATGAAATCTCTCTGTGTTGTATACTTCATAGAGTAGAATTGGATATAAGTCCATTTCACCTCCAGGTCTTAGGTCATGATTTCTAACACTAGTTAGTTATTAACCATTGTTTCATTCATATGACTACCAATTTTGGCTTTTTATGCGAACTTTCAGGGTTTCCAGCCAGAACACTCCTGAATCCAAACAGACTCCCAAGGAGCTATTTATATCTTACTTAACTTTTCTGTACTTTGAAATTTAGAGTTGAAATCTCTCTATGTTGTGCACTTCATGGAGTAGAATAGGATATATAGCTCTCTCACCTTCAGCTTTTAAACATGATGTAGCACTTCTTATTAACCCTTGTTTCATTCAAATTCATGCAAATTTTGGCCTCAGGCAAACAGCTTGCTTTTTTATGAGAATGAGGCTGATTCCAAACATACCCTAAAGGAGCTGTTTATATCTTACAGTAACTTCTCTGTACTTTGGTGTTTAGAAAGGAAATCTCTCTATGTTGCACACATCATGGAGTAGAATAGGATAGCAGTCCATCTCATCTCATCTCTAAAGTTTCACGATTTCTAGCACTTGTTATTAACCTTTGTTTTCATTCAACATCCTGCGGATTTCGGCCTTTCAGGCAAACTGTCGGCGTTTTCAGAGAGAATGCTCCTGAATCCAAGAGAATCCTAGGAGCAGTTTATATCTTACTGTGACTTCTCTGTACTTTGATATTTATAGGTAAAGTCTTCTATGTTGCACACTTGATGGAGTAGCATAGGATAACATTCCATCTCACCTCCAGTTCTTACATTTCTTGATTTCTAGCACTTCTTAGAAATCCTTCTTTTCATTCAAAATCCTGTGGATTCCGGCCTTTCAGGCAATCTTCCAGCATTTTCAGCGAGCTCCTAAGTGCTGTGGAGTCAAGAACTGTCTCAGATGATTCATGTTGCAGAATTTTGGTAAACTCCAAGCTCACAGTTCGACTTCAGATGTTTGGATATGGGTGTGGTTTCAATGTTGACTCTGAATCTGATAGGGAGTGTCAACTCAGGGTGTTCTGGAGGAGTTATAAGCACTCCAGTTGCCTGCGCAAACTTTCTTATATCAGAGTTGTCAGATTCCTGCTCTCCCCCCACCTCCTGTTTGTCCTTCCAGGAGACCTGCATTGGATCAGAGGTTTCTGTGTGTCTTGTGCTGGGAGGGGAGAAGTGGGAGTGGTGGCAGGGAGCCGAGTTCTTCCTGCCCTTGAAGAGTTCATGGTCTTCGAAGGGAAATAAGTGTACCAATAAACATCAGGGTAGGAACTCAAGAGATTGAACCAAACTGGTTTCTTCTATGGTAGGCTCAGGAAAGACAATGTATTTTTGCCTGTGGAACTGCTGGCTCACGTTGTCGGGGTACCATGGACTCAAGCAATCCCAAGCCTCAATTTCTCAGGTAACTATGATTACTGTGTGCGTCACCACACCCAGCTATTTTTTTGCAACTAGGTCTCTCTACAGGCCCCAGGCGAGATTCAAACCATGATCCCTAGCCCAGCCGCTTCATAGGCTGAAGCTTACAGGCATGAGCCACCGTGCCCAGCCTTGGCTTCTGCATATCAATGGTAAAGGTGATCAGTGTAAATGCTAATGAACCATTTGTGGCCTGCTTCCTAGGGAGGAACCAGGCAAAAGTGTATCTACTTAAAGTTCAAGGTAAAGGCATTGTTAATATGACTGCCTGCAGCCTGCTTAATAGAGAGAGAAGCAGGCATAGGTGTGTCTACTTAAGTTAAAGCTCAGTGCCAATGAACAGTTTGGAGCCTGCTTTGTAGAGAGAAGCAGGCAGAGGTGTTCAAGGTTAAAGGTAAAGGTTCAAGGTGAATGGCCTGTTTGTAGCCTGCTTTGGAGAGGGAAGTAGGCCTGTATGTGTTACAGTTAAAGTCAAAAGTCTTCAGGTC
>PVHY01034238.1:0-10571 GCA_004024945.1 Uropsilus gracilis | reverse complement strand
CAGGGTGCACTAATACTGGGGTGCTCTGATGCTAGGGTGCTCTGATGCTGGGGTGCTCTAATGCTGGGGTGCTGAACTAGGGTGCTCTAATGTGGGGGTGCCCTATTGCTGGGGTGCTCCAGGCTGGGGTGCTCTAATGCTGGGGTACTCTAGGCCAGGGTGCTCTAATACTGGGGTGCTCTGATGCTGGGGTGCTCTGATGCTGGGGTGTTCTATTGCTGGGTGCTGCAGGCTGGGGTTCTTGGGGTGTTCTATTGCTGGGGTGCTCCAGGCTGGGGTTCTTGGGTTCTGGGGTGCTCTAGAAGCAGCCCAAGCCCTGGCGTGGCTGGAACAGCTGCGCGTCCTGTTGCTCCATCTCCTCGGGAAGAAGGCGCTTCGGGAAGTGCCTTCAAGTGACAGCGCAGCACTTCAGGGTTTCTGGGTTCCTAGGCCACGTGGCTCTTAAACAGGCGTCTCGGCGTCGCCCCGGCGGCAGCGGCAGCCGCATGGGTGGGACATACTAAGCCCTGAGGGAGGTAAAGGCCACTCCCCCGTGCTCGCCGACACCCAGGGCTGTGGTCACCTGCCCCAGCCACCTGCCGAGGTGGGCTCTGGAGTCTGGGGTGAGAACAGGGAGCCCTTGGTGGTAGCTTGGGGGGCGGAGGTAGGGGCGCTTACTCCCGCTTAACCCAGCAGGTCCTTGTCTCTGAACATGGCTGCCCTTACGCTGCCTTTATTCCGGAGCAGCCGGCCCTCCTGCCGACTCTTCTCCAAAAGGCTCTTCTGAAGATCCACCAGCTGCTCGAACGACCTCCGGTCTTCCTTACTCGGCTCTTTGGAGTAGTCTTTCCCTTCAAACAGGTACATGTGGTTCTCTAGAGACACGGGAGAGGAAAGTATCAGATGCTGAAGGAACATGGACCCGGTCCATTTAGACCCAGCCCTCGGGCGAACAAGAGAAGAGCGGGTACCCCCCAACAGGCACAGACCAGCCCGGGGTGCAAGCCCCAGCTCCCCAACACCGACGGGGTCAAGTCTCTGCTCCTGCGCTCGTCAGAGAAGTGAGCGGCGCTGACATCCTTGCTCCACCCTCCAGGAGCTTAGAGGGGGCAGGGGTTGATAGGAGGGAGCCACTGCACCCCCCGGTGTCTCCACGGCTCAGGGATCCTTCATTCTACCAGCTCCACCTGGGGTGTGGACGCAGGTTGAAAGAGCAGCTTTAGCTGAAAGGGACACCTTTACTTTCTAATCCTCTCTGGCAGACGAGATGGGTCAACAGCACGTCTCTCACCTGTCACCCAGCTTCCTAACCTCTCTGGAATGTCCCAGGAGACATATGACCAAAGGGTTCACCCCTTCTCCGCTTATCACCCATCCCCCCCGCTGTCTGTCATGTACACTCGAGAATAATCAGGTTGCTCCTTCCTCATTAGCTCACTGTGACCACTTCCTTGCCAGGGGCTGCATAACTTCATCACGGTGGGACCTTGGACACGTGCTTGCCAGGTCCCCAGTCTGAGGGCTGGCCCCACAGATGGCGATCAGTCCCTTCCCTCTCGTTCTCCTTTCCCACACAGGACTCCTGACACTCCGGAGCACAAAGCACCCAGCAGCAGGGTCACCCTGCAACAGGGTCACACTATACACAGCCCTGGATGTGCTGTGTCAACACACAGTCAACAGAAACACCACTCAGAGCGCTGGTGTCACCCCGGCGAGCCCTGCACCCACAGGAACCCCCTTTCCAGGGCAGTGGCTTCTGGTCAGCCAGCCTCAGGCAATGGCACCAGCGGCTTCAGCCTGGGCCGCTTTATCACGAGGTGACCGTGTCATACACTGGGCAGTTCCAGGGCTCCCCCTGTCCCCCTCCCTTGTACCATCAGAGGAACACAGGAACAACCACCCCGAACACAAGCCCTCGGGGTCACGATACCCGTTATAAGCCTCCCAGAGCATCGTCACGACTCTCGCCCATTCCTGGGGTCGCGAGCCCCACGTAAAGGGCAAGCTGCAGTTCACTTGGAGACTGAGGGACTCCCCGATGCCCACTGCGCCATTTTACAGCCTAGGACGCAAAGGCTCCAAGAGGCAGGCGGGCGGTCGGCCGAGGCCACCACGAGACAAGGCCTGGCAGGCCGGAAGCAGGAGCCACAGAGAGAGGGTTCCCGGGTGCGGCCTCGCGCTGCAGCACCAACAAGATGCAGTTCGCAGCATTATGAAATCAGCGCTAAGTGCGTTTCCCGGGGGAGCAGGGAAGCAAAACATCGCCATTCTCCCGAGATCAACTGCTTCACACTCCGCACCCACATCCAGCCAGCTGCAGCTCTAATTGGCGGCTGCTAATTAAATCAGCAGGGGGTTCTGGAGGCGGGCGCTCCATCAACAAGTGGGGGATGAAGCCGAGAAGCGAGGGCTGCTCAGCATCTGCGGCTTAGACGGTTGGCATCCGCCACGCGCGCAGGCACGCCTCTGAGAGACGGGCACGCGCCACACAGCCGGCGGCCTCGTCTGCTGTCCCCTCCTCCCGACCAGGGCTGCGTCCACTGTGACGAGGCTCATTTGCATGGCGGTCACCCGCTCTCCTGCCTTCACGCTGCGGCCAAGAGGAGGTCGGGAAGCACAAGGCGAACCCGCGTCCACGTCCGGCCTCTGAGCCTGTTTATCTGCCGAAGACCGAGTCCCACAACTGGGGGATCCCTGCCGGGGCTGGGCTGCCTGGAGAGGCCTGTTTTTCGGCAGATGAACAGCCTGGAAGCCCAGAATTCGCTCTTCTGGGAAAGAGTAGGGTTTTATTTTGTCCTGGTAAACGCTAGAATAAGAAGCTGGGATTAATCTAGATGGCTACGGAGAGGGGGGTGCAGCTCCCACGCTTAACATCATCCAACACGACAAGAAGACAGGCTCACTGTTGTTCCCGGAGCCCCGGCAGGCGGGCGACAAGGGGTTTAGCGTGACCTGAGAGGCAGCGTGGAGAACGCTTGAATCACTCACTGCTGAGGAGACCGCCGCTCCAGAAGGACGAGAGCCGAGCACAGGGGCCGAGTCGGGGTCACCACGGGGAGGGGGACCCTCTTAGCCTCCAAAGGCTCAGGGCTGCAAACGCAGTGCCCAGGGGTGCAGGGAGGCGCCTGGATGAGGGGTCCCCAACTCTCAGCATCCCTTATTAGGCCAACGGGTACTCCAGTCCCTCCCACTTCTCCCAGACAGCTGCTGGGGGACCCCGCTGGGGAGAGGCCACACTGCCAGGAAGCAGAGCTCCCACGAGGACCCGGGGGGGGGGGTCTCAGGAGGGAACTCGTCTCTCCCAGCCGGGACGGGAATGAGGACCAGGAGCTGCAGGCCATCTGCCCAGGCGCGTCACACACGGTCATCACACAGCCCCGGCCACCAAGGAGATGCCCGAAACAAGGGGTTCCGCCACAAATCCCAGAGAAAGGCGGGGAAGCAACTGGGGGAAAGAGAGAGGACGTGGGGTAGGGGGCAGAGGAGTGATTTCCTGCAAGCACAGTAACAAACACCCCTGGACGCTTTCGTAAAGCTGTGTCCTCTCTGGACACCTTCGTAAAGCTGTGTCCTCTCTGGGGCCACTGCATCCCGCCCACAGGAGTGGCTGTGTGGAAACAACAAGGGGAGAACAAGGAGCCCCAGCAACAGGTGAAAAGCTGGTAAGACAAAACCCGAAGGTGGTCATGGAGCAGTGTCCAGCACAAGGGCCCCCCGCAGGCCCCGGGAGCCACCCCGAGCCGAGATGAGGTCAGAACTGACCCGCAGCCTGTGGACCACACTCGTGCGGAAGCGGGAGAGGGTGTGCGGACAGTGGACATCTCCAGAAGGCCACGCTCAGGTGGGAAAGCAACAGCAGGAACCCGCGGGAGCCGGGGGGTTGGAGCGACGGGTCCCAGGGATTGAGGAAGCCAGACAGGGCAGCGCCAGCCATCTGGGACGGCAGCGCCTTGGGTGGGGTGAACCCCACTTCGAGAGAGGGAGCGGCCTCCTGGCTGTCTCTGCATCAGGTCAGCTGGCACCCCGTGGCCGCAGATGCCAGGGAGACCAGGAGCCAAGGCACCTCCGTGTCCGGCGAGAGGGGAGCTGTTCAAAGAGAGGCCGCCCTGCTCCCCTGGGGACATGGGGGTCCTGGAGCAAAAGCTGCTGGGTGCCAAAGCTCCAGGCTGGTCACCGAGTCCCCACGGACGCTGGACGGGAGAGCTGGCCACCTCTCCATGACCGCAGGACAGCAGGGAACATCTTCCCCAAGTGACTAAAGAAATGCAAGTCAGAACCGTGACTCATTCCATTCAGAAACAGAGAGACCAGGTCAGCTGATGACCTGCCGGAGACACAAACACACGTGTGTGCAGGTGTGTGGGGACAGACATCGCCCCACGGCAGAGTCTGCATGGCCGCCACGTGCCTGGCCTGCTGCGTAGGGAAAGAGCGGGACGGGAGACGGTGGGGGCGGAGCACTGGCCACGCGCTGGGTCCACACGGGACGCGCCCTCTCGTGGTCAGCCCATCCAGCACAAACCCTGTGGCTACTCGGAGGAGGGGCCGCCACGGGCACAGCCACCTGCTAAGGGCAGCAGGACGCTGAGCTCCCATGGGCAACACTCGCGGTCAGGGAGGGCAGCCGCAAATGGAAACCCTTGTGACGCTGCTGCCATCAGTGTCCACCCCGCAGATGGGCCCGGGGTGCAGAGCGACCAGTGTCAGAGGAGCAGCCGCATGTCCAAGCTCTCTCTGGAAGGAGAGCTTGGACCAAACGCGTCATAAAAGGCACACGGCCTGAGCACCCTGCCAGGGAAGACAGCTGGGGGGGAAGTGGGGCTGGAGCTCCCCTTGGGGAGGAGGCACCCCCACCTACACCCTGCTGGCCACCAGGGTCTTACTCACCGCCCTCCTCCTGCTCCTCGGCCTCTCCTGTGGCCGCAGCCGAGGTGGCCGAGACCCACTGGCCATCTTTGGTTTCTCCCAGGATGGACTCCAGGTCCACCTCGTCCACGGTGCCCCCCTCGGAGGATAGCAGCTTATCCAGACCGAACTTGAGGATCTCACCCAGCTGGAAGGAAGGAGACAGAGACAGTGGGTTGCTTCTCCAGGAAACACGCCCCAGGTGCCGGCAACCACAAGGGGCTGAGCCTCAACACCCCCTTCCCGGGGGTCGGCCCCAGCCCCCCGATGGACAACAGCGATGGCCGTGCCAGCAGGCTGGAGGGGAGCAAAGCGCAGGAGGCGTCAGTGTGGCCTCTGTCGCTCTCAGGAAGGAGATGACCCGCTCAAGTCTCCCAAGCCAGCATGTCTACCCTGACACCCGGCTTTAAGCAGTCAACTCCAGGTCTTCCCTCCACCTTGTCAGAGCCTGACTTTGAATTCCTGATCTCGTTTATCCTCCTCCAAGTATGAAGTGAGCAGTGCACATCAGCAATGAAAGGGTCTGAGGTTAAGTTGGAAATCTGGGAGTGTTATTTATCGCTGAGTCCTGTGTCTTATCTGATTCTCCAAATGAATGGCCCTCTGAGGTGATGTGTCACCCTCTGAGGTGATATATCCTCAGGCCCCTGAAGTGACATGTCCTAGGCCCTCTAAGGTGGTGTCCTCAGCCCTCTGAGGTGATTGATGGGTCACCCTCTGAGGTGATGGGTCACCCTGAGGTGATATATCCTCAGGCCCCTGAGGTGACATGTCCTTGGCCCCCTAAGGTGATGTGTCCTCAGCCCTCTGAGGTGATGTGTCCCTGGCCCCTGAGGTGACATGTTCTTGGCCCCCTAAGGTGACGTGTCCTTGGCCCTGAGGTGATGTGTCCCTGACCCCCTGAGGTGACAAGTTCTTGGACCCCTAAGGTGACATGTTCTCAGTCCCCTGAGGTGACGTGTCCTCGGCCCTGAAGTGATGTGTCCCTGACCCCCTGAGGTGACATGTTCTTGGCCCCCTAAGGTGATGTGTCCTCAGTCCCCTGAGGTGACATGTCCTCGGTCCTGAGGTGATGTGTCCCTGACCCCGAGGTGATAGGTTCTTGGCGCCCTGAGGTGATGTGTCCTCAGTCCCCTGAGGTGACGTGTCCTAGGCCCTGAGGTGATGTGTCCCTGACCCCTTGAGGTGACATGTTATTGGGGCCCTGAGGTGATGTGTCCCTGACCCCCTGAGGTGACATGTTCTTGGCCCTCTGAGGTGATGTGTCCTCAGTCCCCTAAGGAGACATGTCCTCAGCCCTCTGAGGTAACGTGCCTTGGCCCACCAGTCCCAATACGTCCTGAGAAGCCATACTCATACCTGGAGGTCAGTGTCAGCCGCAGGCCTCTGGGCCCCCAGAGTGAAGTGGCCGCCCTCCATGATGGCGGTGGTGAGCTGCAGCTTGGAGGCAGCCTTCCTGTAGATGATCTCCTCCACGGTGTCGCGGCCAATCAGCCGAATGACTTTAACAGTCCTGCGCGGGGTCAAAGGAGAGGGTGCTCCGTGAGCCTGCAGGTGGGATATGTGGAGCCGGAGCACCGCAGCGGGCGCCCTAATGGGGCAGCTGCCCACAAACCCGAGCGCCTGTCAAGCGGGGACTGGCCTCATTCTCCCTGGACCTTCCGACAGAGTCAAGAACAGGCCGTGAGGTGGTCACAACCGGGACTCCCTCTGTGTGGCAAAGAACCCCTCTGGGGGACCGACCTCTGTCACGCCACTCTCCACAAGTGGAGCCTTCTACTGAAGGAGACCTGAGTTCAGGAAGCACGAGATCATGTAGCTTCCAAAGGCTCCTTCGAGTCCTTGCAAATGACTCTGCTAGTGCGCTGGGCCCAGCTCCACGCTCAGGCTAGCAGCCACACTGGGCCAGACCCACACGGTCTCCAGGCCCGTCCAGGGCTGTCCCAGGACCCCGTCCTTCCCTCCACCTTCCTCCAACCCAGCGCTGCCGGGAGTGCGGGCAGCGGGTGCCCGAGCTGCTCACTTGCTCTGGCCGATTCGGTGAGCCCGGGCGGCTGCCTGCAGGTCATTCTGAGGGTTGAAATCACTGTCGACAAATATGACCGTGTCTGCCGCTGTCAGGTTCATGCCGACGCCACCTGGAAGCAGAGCAAGGGCGAAGCCAGCCGTCAGAGCAGACAGGCACGGCCACTGTGGTGGCCCCAAATCCAGGGCCTTACAGGGGCTGAAAGCGCTGCCAGAATGAGCACCACCTGACGCGGGAGAACAGGCCACCAAGCCAGGGTGGCAGAGGGCGGGTGGCCGGGGCGAGGGCGGCTGGAGCGGGCGGCCCCTCAAGCTAGAGGACACCCACTCTCTGACAGAAGTTCTAGTGACAAGAGGCCTCCGCTCAGAGCTGCTGAGGAGAGCGCACCTCTGAGAGCAGACGCAGGTTGCAGCTCGGAGCCGGCCCCCAGCAAGCCAACCAGAGGGTGACCAGCCAATCCCACCACAGAAAACCTATGCTGGCCTTGTCTCCACATTCGTCAGAGAGGAGGCAACCCACCCAACGGTGGGACAAGAACAGGCTGGGCAACGGGTTCCCAGTCTGTCTCCAGCGCTGCAGGAGGGGGCTAAGGAGATCCCTTGAACGACAAGGTTTCATTCAGAGAAGCATGAAGGTAATCACCACCTTCTCGCCAATCTGTGCGGGAACAAGCACAGAACTCGCCACCTCCCACCAGGATCCGAGAGCTCAGATCTGACCCCAGGCCTGTCCCAGGGGGTTGAAGCAAGACCTGCTTCCGGGAGGACTGAGACTCGGAGCCGGGTTCCAGGACACACCAAGCAGGAACATCCCGGTTAGGGCTTCCTCGAAAAATGAAAGCCGGAATGAAGAGCTAACAACTGACCACCGACAGACGCCCCGTTACCCCCAGACACAGCGACAGCCACCCCCGTGCTGTGCTGGCTGACGGTCAGATGCTGCTCTAAGCTCCGGACACCACTCACTCCCTGACTCCTCATGACGGCCCTGAGTCGCCGCCATGCCAGCTACTGGTATTCCAGCGTCTGTCATCCTCGTCTTACAGGTGCCCGGACAGAAGTGCCGTGATGTGACACAGGAGAAGGAGGAGGAAGCAGGAGGAGTTAGGACACGGTCCCATGGGCCTGTGTGGTCACCACACGCCTGTAAAATGATCTCTTCCTGAGTTTCTGTCCCGCAAGCTCTGCACAGCAAAGGTCAGGTGCCAGAGTCTGCGTGCTAAGACGGGTCAGGACTCACGCTGTGGATGAAGAAAACTTCACTCCACTCTGATCTGTCTTCAGAACACTGAAGACAAAATGGCATGACTGACCTGCCATGGGCAGCAAGGTCCCCATTCCTCCAATGTTTACCTTAAGAAACAGTCCTTGGGAGATACCAACGCATTTATGCGCGAACGCCCTGCCCCCCACTATCTCACAGAAACTAGTATTTTACCCAATTTAATTGTACATTAGCCACTTGGCTCCCTTGTTTGACTGATAAAACATTCTTTTGTGCCCTATAAGTAAGAACTTGCACGATAGAATCAACGCTGTTTGGTTCACGCTTCCAATCAGCCCTCAGCCTCTGCGGCTGAGCCATCTCTCTCGTAGTCCTTCCTCACACCCCGCTGCTGCCTCTTTACAGGCAGGGACGCCGCTGTCAGCTGCAGCCACATGCACTGTGAGCCGGCCCTGCCACCTGGTGGTGACAGGGTTCAGTCACAGGAACAGGGAACAAGGGAAAGCTGTTCAATCAGAGACGGAGCGCAGCACCTCGAGCCCAACCATGACAGTAAAAAGGACAGGGGTGCTTGGAAAAGGGCCGAGTCCAGAAGGGCTCTGACTCCTTGAAAGGTGGCTCTGTTTCCACGGCTTCTGAGACGTCCCAGGAGATTGGCTGAAACACAGAGCCCGCCTTGTCCTCATGCTAGAATTTAAACGCAACGCTGCTCTCCACCTCTGAAGACAAAATCGGTCAAGCGTACACAGCGCCATTTTTCCAACATGGATGAGGCATTTCCCTCGACCCCTCCACCAGCTCCTAAAACAGACGACGGGGATGACGCATGCTGAGCCTCAGGTGACAGGCTGCCACTTTGCAGAGAGGGGAAACGAGTCAGGCCGTCTTTATAGCAGAGGTAAGACGCATGGGCGAAGGCCTGAGACTTCACTCACAGACCTTCCGGCATGGGGCATGCTTTCGAAATCAGAGTGGGATGGATCTGGATGTGGCACGGCTCTCTCCAGAGAACACAGTCCCTGGCAAGTTTGAGAATCAAGCCCATCAAGATTTAGGTCGACAAAAAAAAAAATAAGGTAACAAAACTAAGATTCTGTGAGTCAACACTAACTCAAGGCCTGCTTGCTCTGCGACGTAAGAATCGCTTCCTCTCCGAGGAGCTGTTTCAAGACGCTCAAGTGCTCGCAGAAAAGCATGACTGCCTGTGAAACAGGCAAACCCAATCACAACAGCCATGAAGGGTCATGGGCAGCCCTTTCTGCCAGCAATCTCAAAGGGCTGATGATCCACCGTCAGCACATTCGTTAAAAACTAGATCTTTAAGGTCAGACGTGGTGGCATGCACCTTTAATCCAAGCCTAAGGAAAGAGGCCGAGACTAGGAATCGCTTGAGTCCATGGGTTCGAGACCCACCTGGGGAACACAGCGAGACCTAGTCTCAAAAAATAGCTGGGAATGGGGACGCGTGCCTGGGAGGCTGAGGCTGAGCTACCTGGGAGGCTGAGGCTGGGGATTGCTTGAGTTTGTGGTACCCTGGGCAACATAGCGAGACCTAGTCTCAAAAAAAAAAAAAAAAAAAAAAAACTAAATCTTTATGTGGAATATATACACAATGGAATATTACTCATCAATTAAAAATGACAAATTTGATGAATTTATGATAACGTGGATGGATCTAGAGAAAGCATGTTAGCAGAAACAAGTCAGAAAGAAAAAGACAGAAACCAAATGGTTCACTAATATCTGGGCTATAGGGAAAACAAGCAAAAGGCCAGGAGGAAAAGTCCAAACAAGCTAACAACCAAACTACACAACTGGGGGGAGGGGAGATGGGAGGGAGTTGGTCAGGGAGGGGAGGTGGTGGGTGAACCCTGGGGAAAACAAAGATGTAAAATATATATATATATAAACAAATCGTTAAAAATAAATAAATAAATACAAAGTAGAACCACAAGCGATGTATTTTGAAATCATGTAAACATGAGTTCATGTTTACAACATGGGTTCATGTTTACAACATGATTGTGTTTCCGGTTCTTATACGCTGATTGATCCATAGTTACATGCAAAGGATATTTTGGGTAATAGTCCTTTTGATGCAGGAAAATACGAAGCAAAAAACACAGTTTGCTCTGTTTAAATTTGTATTAAAATATTATTAACTTTAAAAAACACTCGCTCTTTAAGTCTCCACAACACATCATTTCAGAGACAAACAGGAGACAACCAGCAGCTATATTCTCTCTGTGCCCAGGTTCGGGGCTGAGAAGAAGAGCTGTCTGCATGTGAATAAAACTGCCCACGAACGGCTAAAGCTGTCAGCTAATCCCAGCACTCAAAGCCACCAGGATCACTGTCCAACAACTCCAGGTTCCAGCCTTGCCTTCCCAGAAGTGACTGCTGAGGTTGCTGAGTTTTGGGTTTTTTTTTTTTT
>PVHY01034237.1:0-10575 GCA_004024945.1 Uropsilus gracilis | reverse complement strand
AAACTCCAACACGGAGTTCAAATCTGCGAACTCCTTAACTGCATTCAGCACACATGCTGCCAGCCTGGGCCAGCCGAGGGTTGCAGGCCCTCGGTGGCCACATGGCCTAGCTCACATGGCTCACATCTTTACAAGATGGCCGATTCCCATCTCCTCTCCATTTTGGAATCCCAATCCAATCGCCTAGAATCGAATCGAAAATCCTTCTCTTTGTTTGCACACCCTTTATATACTCTGATTTCCCACCTTCCAGGAAATCTGTTACACTTCTTTCTTCCCCCTGCATCCCCCTGAAGGGAAATTCCAGCTAAGGTCATTCTCCCATTTTAACATTACCTGTCCTTGAAACCTGCAATCCCAAACAGGAGACAGTGGGGGGGGCACACCCTATCATTCCCAGCCCACATATGCAGCAGCAAGACCACAGAAGTCTTAAGAGGGAGGCAAAAACAAATTTACTTATTAAAAGACAAATTAGACAGTTGTCACTGAGGGGTATAAGGGACCCCTTTGGTGATCTTATCCACCAGTTCAGTCTCTAGTCCAAAACCACACAGGCTACAAAATGGCAGCTGCCCCACCTTAAGCCAGATGAAGGAGCCAAGATGGCACCACCACCCCTTCAAAGACACGGCTCCACTCACTCCAGGCTGGAAGAAGCCAAGATGGCGTCGTCTCAAGATGGCGTTGTCGATCCTTCTCCAAAAGCAGGGGATTCAAATCCAACAAGGAAAACCAGGATAGTGTCGTCAACTCCTCTGCAAAAGGCACAGCTCTAACACTCCTCCAGCTCCAACTCTCACGTGGCCCAGATTCAGCAAAACTCCATACAGCAACATAGCCAGCACTAGAGACATCTCACGCTGAAAACAGCAGCACAGCAAATTCTCTTCAGCTCTCCAGACTTCCAAGCTTCGCAGCTTCAAAGTTAAACCAAGTTCTCAAGTACTAAATTTCCAAGTCAGCCCATACATGTTACAAGTTTCTCCAACATGCTTCGCTGGGTTCATGGGCCAGGGAAAGAGCCTTGCTGCGGCCCATGGCTAAGGGAGCCCTGAGGCCTCCCAACCTCCATTGCTCGCTGCACCTTCCTTCTGCCCCTATGTGTTTTTCCTCAGTCCCCTCCCTAATTTCCTGATATCAATTCTATCATGAGGAGCTTGGCTTCCCTTCTCCAAGTCTCTGCCCACCAGGACAACAATGGCTGCCATTCTAATGCTGCACCACTAGTACTGGGGACCGCAGCCCCCCAGTTTCACCACAGCTCCCCCTAACAAGGCCACTGCATCAAGGGCTTGGACCCCACCACCACTCCCCCCCCCCAGGAGAGTAAGACAGTGCTATCTGGTTTCTGTCCCTTCAGCCATCTAAGTGGAAAATGGGTGCTGCCCGGGATCCCCGCAGATCCCCCACAACAGTGCATCAGCCAGGTTACACTCACCAGGCTGCCGTGGCTCATCTGACTTCAGGTTCTTTGTTTCTGGCCTCAGCTCCCACACCCCTAACTCTTTGAGGGAGACAGAGCTGGCCAGAAGTTGGCTTCTGTCTACGCAGGCTGGTCATCTCCTCCATCAGGTCAGGGCCCAGTTGGCGTGGCCGTGCCCAGGACTGGCCTGATTAGCTTCTAGCCCTCCAGCCAAGGGGGCCAGAACAGGGGCCGAGCCCCCTGGAAGGGGAGAGCACAACTACCAGGAGGACTGGGCGTTCCTCTTTCCTGGGCAGACTCCAAGGCCCTTCCCTTGGGCCCTCAGCCCTTCTGGCTGCCTCTGGCCAGGCCGCACCCAAGAGCTCCATTCCAGAAGAAGCTGTTCCCACTCGACTGGACTGATTTTAGTGCTTTTCTTCCTGAAGCAGGAATTGAGTGCCCTCAAGGTACGCTAAAACTATCGGGAACCCACTTTGACTCCAAATTTGAATTTGGACGGTTGCATCCGCCACCTGGAATTCTTAGTACCTGGAAGATAAGTCAAAACTTCTCGAAGGTGGCATCTCCCCTCTGCTCCTGGGCTGTGCCCCATTGCTGCAGTCCCAGTTCTTGGCACAGGGAGGGCTCTGGACATATTTGTTGCCTGAATGAACAAACAGATGTTTGCCGACGGCACAGGAGTTTGGAAGCTGAGCTCACTTTGCCTTACTGTGTGGCCTGGGGCTGAGAGGGCCCATCCTGGAGCCTCAGAAAAACAGGGTCTGCAAGACACAATTAACCTCCTCTTGATGAGAACAGGGCAGGAAGTAGAAGTGGAAATGATCCAAAGGCTGGAAAGGAGAAATTCAGGGCAATGTTAGGTCTAGAAATGAAGAGAGAGACTGTGTCTCTGGCGCCATTAAGAAAATTTGGCCTAGCCAGGTGTGGTGGCGCGCCTGTAATCCCAACCACCTGGGAGGCTGAGGCTAGGGATCACTTGAGTCCGCAGGTTCAAGACAATCCTGGGCAACATAGCAAGACCTAGTCTCAAAAAAAAAGAAAGATAAAGAAAAGAAAATTTGGCCTAACCATCTCTTTTGACATCCTCCATATGGAACAGGTAAATGAGAGAATTTGTGTGCCAACACATGGG
This sequence comes from Uropsilus gracilis, assembly GCA_004024945.1. Classification (NCBI taxonomy): domain Eukaryota; kingdom Metazoa; phylum Chordata; class Mammalia; order Eulipotyphla; family Talpidae; genus Uropsilus; species Uropsilus gracilis. The sequence continues at coordinate 8,017 of PVHY01034237.1, read as the reverse complement.
TGTTAATATCATTGTTATTCTTATTAAAATAACGGTGACTAAGCTGGAAGGAGCTTTAGCATTCACAAGAAACTGACAGATGCATCGTCTCCTCTGACCCTACAACCCCATAACCTTAAGTGAATTGATGTCAGGCCCACCTTCATGTTTCAGGTGAGAAAGGTGAGCACTGCAGAGGCTGGAATCTCTGCAATGGAATAGATTACCCTGGCTCACCCAACTCAGAGCCCTGCACGCTTTCAACTGTATTTTATTTATTTATTTTTTATTTTGAGACTAGGTCTCGCTCTGTTACCTGGGGTAGTCCCGAACCCGTGGACTCAAGCGATTCCTAGCCTCAGTCTCCCGAGATTGGGATTAAAGGCACGCGCCACAGTGTCCACCTGTATTTTACTTTTTATTGGTTGCACTATTATTATAACTCTGCAACAAGGTATTTAAAAGGAAGTTCTCAAAGCACCTTGTAAAACAAAAAGCTTTATGTAGGCATAACACATATTTTTAATTGTGATGCAGCCTGTGGTTAGGGCTACTGTTGTCCCACATGAAATCCTTCAAGCAAAACAGGGGCTGCTTGTAGGGTAAACAACCAGCCCAACTTTACTTTGTGCACCGTTGAGGTGTGGGGGGGAGTTAGTAACAGATTTGAAGGCACAAAATGGGATTTCTTTCCAGTTCTGCCCTTACTAAGCTTGCCACAGTGAGGAAATCATTTTGCCTCTCTGAAGTTCAGTTTCCACATCTATAAATGTTACCTTTATCACAGCATTATGAGATTTAAGTGAGACAAAATATGATATAAATGTTACTCTTTTTTTTTTTTTTTTTTTTTTGAGACTAGGTCTCACTATGTTGCCTGGGATAGTCCTGCACCTGCGGACTCAAGTAATCCCTAGCCTCAGCCTCCCAGACCTGGGATTACAGGCACATGCCACCATGCCCAGCTGAATGTTACTCTTTTACAGATGAGGAAAAGTTTGCCTCTAATCATTCATTGTGTGTGTGTGTGTGTGTGTGCGCGCGCGCGCATCTGTGTGTGTGCGCGTGCGCGCGCATCTGTGTGTGTGCGCGTGCGCGCGCATCTGTGTATGTCTTTGGTGCTCTATGAACTAATATTTTATCATTTCCTTATCTTTATTTGTTGTGATGGCCATATTTCTCTTATTTTTCTTGGCTATAATAGACTAATCATCCATCCAGCCCTCACTTCCCCTTTTTCCTCCCTAAAAGGACTCAGCTTTTCTTGGGCCTCAGAGACTTGTGTATCTGCCCCAGCATCAGAAAGTGCTCTCCAGTGTCACATTTGTTAAGAACGTGTTTACCCTCACTGGCTCCAGGGCTGGGATTTCCCAGGCTGAGCATCACAGGACCTGCATGATCGGAGCCGTATACCCTTCAACTTTCAGAAAGAAAGCTTATAGATTATTTATTTATTTGTTTGTTTGTTTGTTTATTTATTTATCCATTTATCCATTTATCTATTTATCTATTTATTTTGAGACTAGGTCTCGCTATTTTTGCCTGTGGAACCGTAGGCTCACGTTGCCCAGGGTACCACAGACTCAAGAAACCCTCAGCCTCAGCTTCCCAGGTAGCTGGGATTACAGGCGCGCACCACCACACCCAGCTATTTTTTTTGGAACTCGGTCTCGCTCCGTTGCCCCGAGCGAGACTCGAACCGCGATCCCTGGTTCTGGCCGCGAGTTCCTAGACTGCCGCTTACAGGCATGCGCCACCATGCCCGGCCCTTATAGATAACTTTTCGATGCTCATTTGTAATCTACAACAAGACCACGAGACACTTAGAACTATGATGATCACTATTCTTGTCTCTCTACCTCTCCATAGATGTGAGAGTTCCCATAATAAAAATTGAAAACGGAAGAAGGGAAGAAGGAATGCAGTCAAGGGGCCCGGGGCACCAGGAATAGTCATCTGGTTGGAGGTGTGAAATGTGGGGCTTGTCTGAGTGTGCTATGCGGGGGTGACAGTCACCAGCCAGGAGGAAATCCCCAGGACTATCGGGGGTTCAGCCCTGGGCCCTGCTTTTCAAGTCAAGAAGATGTCAAGGGACACAAGGACATGAGGAGGGTGTGTCCTGAGCGGTGGGTGATGCGGATGTTAAGGGGCAGTGGTCAGCAGTGTCCAATGCCAGTGACCATTTGAGTGAGACAAGGCACTGAGGAAGAGCCTCATGGTCCTGGCCAGCTGTTGGGGTTTCAGTGGGCCCATGGGGCAAAGCCCTGATTGGAAGTGATTGAAAAAACAATGGGGATGGGCTTGGAGACTGTACAATAACACTGATGGGTTTTGTTTTATTGCAAGAGGAAAGATCCTGCTGAGTGTCTTCATGCTGGGAGAAGCGAGCTGTGCTGGTGGAAGGAGTGATGATGCAGACGAAGAGGCCTCACTGGGCCAGCAAAGGCCTGGAGTAGAGAGAGGGAGGCAGCAGCATCCAGGCATGAGGCCATGGAGGTATCCTCTGCATATACCCATATATAAAACACAGTCCTCGCTGCCAATTGTAGGGCATCAGGCTCACCAATCTCGTAGTTTCTTTACTGGTTTTTGCAGTTACACAGACACACCACACAGGGCAAGACTAGGGTCAGGGCAGAGAAGGTGGGGAGGAGGGTCTGGGAGGCAGGCCAGCCCCAGGTACCCCAGGAATCATCATACTTTCTCTGCTCTCTCTCTCTCTCTCTCTCTCTCTCTCTCTCTCTCACACACACACACACACACACACACACACCCTCTCTGTTACACCCAAGTATGCACACTTACACATGTGCATACCCACTGGGCCATACAATGATGAGGAAAATTATATCCTATATGTTGACTATACAGGCCAATGGGGGAAACAGCCTGACTAACTCATTTACCCTACACCACACCTGCTCCAGGAGTGCTGGGATACTTTATAGTCAACCTGAGGATGTGGTCTCTGCTAAGGCAACAGAACGGAGACATGGAGAAAACCTAAATTCTCTGACACTGTAGGTCACAGGGAAGTGACTGAAAAACCTGCAGTCTGCCGAGCCCCTGGACTTGCTACGATGCAAGACAATAAAATACCTGATTGTTTAAGTCAATTTAGGTCAGGCGGTGGTGGTTGTTTCTTTCTTTTGAGGCAATTCTACTTACAAAAAAAAGTTGCAACAATAATAAAACACCACTAGGTTTTACTCCGGGTCACCAACTTTGAATACTTTGTACATTAATTTTACATTTCTCACTTATATTTTTCTTCTGAACTATTTGAAAATGGTATACATATCTCATTCTCTTTACACTTGAGTCCCCTTAATTCTTCAGTAGATTTTCTAAGAACAAGGATAATCTTACAAAACTATAGTCTGGTTAGCAGGCTCAGGTGAGCACACTGATGCCATCTTTTTATTTAATGTCCAGTTCAGATCCTGATTTCTTCAATCATCTTAATGATGGCCTTTATGAACTCTCCTGCACTGCTGGTGGGAGTGCAAACTGGTCCAGCCATTATGGAAGACTGTGTGGAGGACCCTCAAACAATTGAAAGTGGAATTACCATTCTACCCAGCAATCCCACTACTGGAAATCTACCCAGAGGACATGAAAACACTAATTAAAAAGGACACCTGTTTGCGTATGTTTATTGCAGCTCTGTTTATAGTTGTCAAGATATGGAAACAACCCAAATGCCCCAAAACTGATGAATGGCTGAAAAAATGTGGTATTTGTACATGATGGAATATTATACATCAATCAAGGAGGACAAACATATGTCATTTGCAGCAACATGGACGGAACTAGAAGGACTCATATTAGCAGAAATAATCCAAAAAGAAAAAAAGAAATATAGGATGGCCTCACTTATATGACAGATATAGGGAAAAACAAACAAATGAATAAGAAAAATTAGAAACAACCAACAGGGCTGAACAATGGAATGAGAGAGAAGGAGGGGGAAGAAGGCGGGGGGGTAGAGGACACAAAAGACCAGGATGGTTAACAGGTGTTAGGGAAATGGGAAAACACTGGGGTACACAATAATGTAATAACATATAATAAATATATATAAATATATAAATAATGTAAATAATATATATAATATATATACATATATATACAAAATAAAAATTAAATAAAAAAACCCCACCATTACAGAAAAAAAAAGGCCTTTATTTTTTTTCCCCTAGTACAGGAGCTAAGTCATAATGACATGGTACATTTGCTTATCATTCATTTGATCTATAACAAGTCTCCTTTGATCTATAACCATTTCTCAGCCTCCTTGTCCTTTTTTTTTTTTTTTTGTCTTTCTTACCTCATGACCCTTTTTAATGGACCTGTTCTTTTACAGAATGTTCCTCAAATTGGGTTGTCTGAGATTTCTCTATCATAGGGTTGTTACTTATCCTCTCATGACTAATAAGTGATTATTGGGGAGGTAGTTTAAGACTATATAAAATCTTCTTCCTTGTCAAACTCTCCCCTATTCTTGCTTCAACCAATTTTACCACATTGGGGATTTTTTTGGTTACTTGTGTCCCAAAGCCTTCTTACCAACACATCTTATAAATTGTTTGGCATGAAAAATGCAACCTGTAGCTAGGCATGGTGGCATGTGCCTATAATCCAAGTGCTGGGAGGCAAGAGACCTGAGATTGCTTGAGTTCACCAGTTGGAGACTACCCCGGGCAACATAGTGTGACCTGGTCTCAAAAAAAGCTGACGGGAGCGGTAGCAGGCACCTGTAATCCCAGCTACATGGGAGGTTGAGGCTGAGGATCATTTGAGTCTGCAGGATTGTAACTAACCCGGGCAACACAGTGAGACCTAGTCTCAAAAAAAAAAAAATATATATATATATATGTATATATATATATATAGAGAGAGAGAGAGAGAGAGAAAAGAAAAGGAAAGGAGCCGGGCACGGTGGCTCGTGCCTGTGAGCTTAAGCCTATGAAGCTGCCGGGGCTAGGGATCGCGGTTCGAGTCCTGCCTGGGCCAGTAGCGAGACCTAGTTCCAAAAAAATATCTGGGCGTGGTGGTGCGCGCCTATAATCCCAGCTACCTGGGAAGCTGAGGCTGGGGATTGCTTGAGTCTGTGGTACCCCGGGCAACAAGAGCCTGGGGTTCCATGGGTAAAAATAGCGAAACCTAGTCTCAAAAAAAAAAAAACAAAGAAAAGAAAAGGAAAGGAAAGGAAAGAAAAGAAAAGAAAAAAGTAACTTATCCTTATAAAGATAGAAAAAAAGAAATATTTGCCTCCTGAGTCAGATGGGGGTGGGGGGGTGCTTGCCCTCCAGCTGTTAGGGAGCATGAGTGTGTCAGTTTCTCTCTGGCTAAAAGCCTAGAACCTTCCAGCAGGTAGGGGCCAGACAGCACAGAAGCTGCAAAACAATGAGTCCCCCAGACAAACTCCTCTTTGTTTTCTTTAAAACAGGATTTTTCTATATAAGGAGATTTCTTCCTACTATTCTTTCTTCAGTTAAATCATCTTGCCCAGTTCCTCACCCACCTTTCCTGCAGCTTCTTGCATTTTCCATTTGGATGTCATTGTTGCCTCAAACTCAGCATAGCCAGAAGCCAAAGCTTGTCTTCCAATAGTGTCATTCTCATTATTCCCTCCCTGTCCCTGAAGATGACACCAAACAGGTTTTGCTCCTCAACTTCCTTTGTTCCAATTGCAGGTAGATTTCCCCCAAACCCACTCCCTGAGAGTATGGTATCTGCCTATAGTCAAGTTACACAACCATCAATTCACCAAGAATCCCTTTTCCTCCAAGATCTGACTTTACATGATCTTGAGCAGTTCCTAAGTCTTCATCAGTAACATATTTCCAGTCCTTTTTCAAGAGGGGATACCTTTGCCTCTGACTGAATATGTTCCTTTTCATTTCACTGGGCAAGGAATCATCTAAGTTCAAGATACTCCATGGACCTGCACTGTCTATGGCCTTTCTTTACTGGCTACAGTTTTATTATTACTCAGCGAATCATTTCATTCATCTGCTCCACAAACACTCTTTGAGCATCTCATGTGGGTCAGGCACTGTGTTTGGCCGTGGGGAGGTGACGGTGGGCAAAATGAATGTCTGCCCTGCGAGCATTGCACCTAGTGGGCAAATCGCAGCAAGTAAGGCATTTGCTAACAAATGTCCAGATATGAGACACCCAAAAAGAACTCTCTTCTGAGGAGATGTTCCCCCCCCCTTTTTTTTTTTTGAGACTAGGTCTCATTATGTTGCCCCAGGTAGTCCTGATTCCAAGGACTCAAGCGACCCCCAGCTTCAGCCTCAGCATCCCAGGTAGCTGGGCTTACAGGCACCCACCACCACACCCAGCTGCTTTTCCAAGACCGGGTCTCGTTGTGGTGCTGGGGGTAGTCACAAACCCAAGAATTCAAGTAATCCCAGGCCTCTTGCCTCCCAGTGCTTGTACTAAAGTCATGGGCCACCACACCCGCCAACCCTCCCCCTCTTCTAACAAAGCTCACTCTTCTAACAAAGCTCACAAGGTTGTGTTTGTGTTTGTTTTGTTTTTGCCATACAATAAAATAACCTCTGAGGGGCGCACTCATCTGAACAACCACACTGGTTACTTGCAAAAGCAGGGCCATGAGAGGTGTGGAGTGGAGCTGGCTTTTCCGAATAGTTAAAGGCACTCAGAGTCATGTCTGGCAAATAATTTGTGTGACAAAGCTAGGTCATAACATTGTGAGCAGAAAGCTAAATGAATAATTGACACTTCTGAGATGAATTCTCATCTTGCTCGAAAAAACCTCTCTGGAAGTGACTCCAACAAAGGAAAGCCAAGAATGTTTGAAGCCACAACAGCACCATGGCTGAGCTGTCCAGAGGTGGAAGACTGGGCTCCTTTGGTTGTGAATGCCAGAGAAGGGCAGGGCGTGACTCCTGCAGTCTTTGCGGTCCTTCTAAATTTGAGAGGCTGTGTTTTGCTAGGTTTTGTTTCTTCAGAGTTGGGAAGCTTCAGTGGGGAGGAGGAGGGGGTCTAGGCAGCATCTTGCCAGTCTCCAGAGGGTGCCAATCACATGGAGGACAGTGTAGTGCCTGGATGATACCACCCTCAAGTCAGATACCAGTGTCTGGATTCAAACCCCAGCTCTGTCTCTCCCTGTGACCTAGCCACGCAACCCAGTGTCCTGATCTCAGGGACAGTAACACCTATGAGCACCTTGTAACCACTGCACAGTGCATCCTTGGGTAATAAGAATGGTGCCTGGCACTCCATCTGGTGCAATGAGGGGGTATTTCCAATGACCTTGTTAGTTCTTCAAGAGTAGTGCCCACAGATGCTTTTTGTGTCTCATAGTTCTTAGCAGGGAACTCATTTTTTAAAAATTCAATTTAATTAAATTTATTTATTTATTGAGACTAGGTCTTGCTATTTTGCCTGGAAAACCGCAGGCTCACATTGCCTGGGATACCACAGAAGCAATCCCCAGCCTCAGCTTCCCAGGTAACTGGGATTACAGACACGTGCCACCACGTCCAGCTATTTTTTGGGACTAGGTCTCACTATGTTGCCCTAGGCAGGTCTCAAACCCGCGGACTCAAAGTAATTCCTAGTCCCAGCCTCGCTCCATAGACTGCGATTAAAGGTAAGCACCACTGTGCCTGGCCACTTAATTTTTTTTTTTTTAATTTTTACTCCTTAAATCACAACCTCAGTAAATGGTTTTTGGGGTACCTCCCCCTCCCTCCTCCCTCTGGTGCCCCCTCCATTCTCTCAAATCCCATTCTTTGTTGTTTACTAATCTGTGTTAAGTCCATTTGTCTCTTTCTTCCCTGTCGCTGTGTTCTTTCATCAGGTGAGGAACTGTATTGTTGGAACCAGGTGAACCTTGCTGGTAGGTTTTCAGTCTTAAGATTGCATTGGGTGGCCAGTCTGTATTTAATTTGTGGTCTGTCCATGCTTTCTCATTGGAGGTGGTCTTCTCCAGCCCCATCTCTGTTGTTTGGCTGCTTTACCTTATGGTTTCGACATCAGATTTAGAGGGTCTCACCCC
>PVHY01034236.1:0-10575 GCA_004024945.1 Uropsilus gracilis | reverse complement strand
TAAAATGACTTTCTAATTACTACAAAAGAAAACATGTAAGACTCAGATTACTTTAACATTGTCTAAAACCTTTCTCAGCATTGTCCAAAGTCCTTTCCCAGATTGTCCAGAAATCCTCAGTCTCCCAGTCCAGATCATCTCACCAATGTCCAGTGAGAGTTCACCTCCAGACGCCTGAAGACATGTTCCTTTGGCTGCTAAGGAACATGCTCCTCCTTGTCTTCCATGCTGTTATCTCCTTGTCTCCTTCAGGTAGCAGGAACTTCATGGTACCGGACCCAACCAAGTTCCCTATCTTTTCAGGCCTGTCTTTTGCATGGCCTCTCACAAACACAAGTTAAACTCAGCAAAACAAATTCCAATACGGAGTTCTAATCTGCAAACTTCTTAACTGCATCTAGCACACATGCTGCCAGCCTGGGCCAGCCAAGGGTTGCAGGCCCCCGGTGGCCACATGGCCAAGCTCACATGGCTCACATCTTTACAAGATGGCCGATCTTTACAAGATCTCTCCTCCATTGAACCTCTCTATCTGATCTCCATATTGGAATCCTTCTCTTTGTTTCCACACCCTTTATATATCCCGGTTTCCCTCTTCCAGGAAATGTTTCACCTTGACCATTTCACTTCGTTCTCCCCCTGCATCTCCCAGAAGGGAAATTCCAACTAAAGTCATTCTCACATTTTAGCATCTGTCCTTGAAATCTGCAATCTTCAAACAGGAGACAATTGTGGGGAGGGGGAGTAGCACACCCTTTCAACTTCTCTGTACTTTTATGTTTAGAGATGAAATCTCTCCATGTTTTCTACCTCATGGAATAGAATAGGGTATACGTCCATCTCACCTCCAGCTCTTAAGTCATGATCACCACCACTTATTATTAACCCTTGTATCATTCAAATTCCTGTGGATTTTGGCTTTTAAGGTGTACTGCCAGTGTTTTCAGCGAGTATGCTAATGATTCCAAACAAATACCAATGGAGCAGTTTATATCTTACTGTAACTTCTCTGTATATTTGAATTCAGTGATGAAATCATCAAATCATCAATATTAAACAATTCATGGAATAGAATTGGATATAAGTCCATTATACCCCCAGGTCTTAAGACATGATTTATAGCACTTGTTATTATCCCTTTTTTCATTGCAATTCCTGCGAATTTTGGTCTTTCAGGACAACTGGCAATTTGTGAACAAGAAACCTCCTGAATTCAATCAGATTCCAAAGGGTGCGCATATATCTTTTGGTGACTTCTCTGTACTTTGATGATCATAGATGAAATCACTCCATGTTTTGCACTTCATGGAGTAGAAAAGGATATACGTCCATATCACCAACAAATCTTAAGTCATGATTTCTCGCCTTGTTATTAACCATTTTTTCATTCAAATTCCAACTGCTTTAGGAATTTCAGGACAACAGGCAGTGTTTTAGTGAGAAACCTCCTGAAGTCAATCACACTCCAAAGGGTGTAGTATATATCTTCCTGTAAAGTCCCTGTACTTTGATGTTTATAGATGAAATCACTTTATGTTATACTCTTCCTGGAGTTGAATAGCATATAAGAACATATAACCTCCAGCCATAAAGTCATGACTTCTGACACTTGTTATTAACCCTTGTTTCATTCAAATTCCTGCAGATTTTGACTTTTAAGGTGAATTGCCAGCGTTTTCAGCAAGAATGCTTCTGATTCCAAACAGATTCCAAAGGAGCAGTTTATGTCTTATTGTGACATCTCTCTACATTTGATGATTAGAGATGAAATCTCTCTATATTGTACACTTCATGGAGTAGAATTGGATATAAGTCCATTGCACCCCCAGGTCTTAATATGAGATTTCTAGCACTTGTCGTTATCCATTTTGTCATTGCAATTCATGTGGATTTCGGTCTTTCAGGCCAACTGGCAATGCTTTCAGCAAGAACCTCCAGAATTCAGTCCACTCCAAAGGTGCAGTTTTAGCTTTGTATAAAGCTCTGTACTAGGATATTTATAGATGAACTCTCTAAGTATTACACTTCATGGAGTAGAATAGGACATAAGTCCATATCACCTCCAGCTTTTAGGTCATGATACATAGCACTTGTTATTAACCATTATTTCTTTCAAATTCCTGCATGGGTGAGCCTTGTGGGTGAACTCTCAGCATTTTCATCCAGAATGATCCTGAATTGAAACAGACTACAAATGAGCTGTTTATATCTTACTTAACTTTAATTAACTTAGATCAATATTGATGAAATTTTCCTATGTTGTATACTTGTTCGAATAGCATAGGATATAAGACCATCTCAACTCCAGCTCTTAAGTCATGATCTCGCCCTTGTAATTAACTATGTTTTCAATCAATTTCCGGCTGATTTAGGCCTTTAAAACTAACAGGCAGTGTTTCAGTGAGAAACCTCCTGAATTCAATCAGAATCCAAAGGCTGCAATATATTTCTTTCTGTGATTTCACTTTACATTGTGATCATAGATGAAATCTGCCTATAATTTACTCTTCATGGAGTAGAAAAGGATATAAATCCATATAACCCACAGATCTTAAGTTGATTGTCCCACTTGTTATTAAACTGTTTACATTCGAATTCCTGCTGATTTAGGCCTTTCAGGCCAACAGGCAGTGTTTTTAGTAGAAACCTGCTGAATTCAATCAGACTCCAAAGGGTTCAGTATATATCTTTCTGTTACTTTTCTGTACTTGAAGATCATAGATAAATCTATGTTTAACACTTCATGGTGTAGAAAAGGATATAAGTCCATATTACCCACAGTTCTTAAGTCATGATTTCTCCCACATGTTATTAACCCTTTTTATATTCAAATTCCATGTGATTTAGGCCTTTCAGGCCAACAGGCAGTGTTTTCCGCGAGATTCCTTCTGAATTCAGTCAGACTCCAAAGGGTGCAGCATATATCTTCGGTGATACTCTGTACTTTGAAGATCACAGGTGAAATCTATGTTTTATTCTTGATGGGGTAGAAAGTATATAAGTAAATATGACCCACAGATCATAAGTCATGATTTCTCCCACTTTTCATTAACAGTTTTTTCATTCAAATTCATACTGATTTAGGACTTTCAGGCGAACAGGCAGTGTTTTCAGTGAGAAGCCTTCTGAATTCAATCACACTCCAAAGGGTGCAATATATATTGTTATGGAGCTTCGCTATACGTTGATGTTTATAGATGAAATCTCTCTATGATTTACACTTCATGGAGCAGAAGAGGACCTAAGTCGATATCACCCACAGGTCTTAAGTCATGAATTCTCCCACTTGTTATTATCCCTTTGGTCAATCAATTTCCTGCTGATTTAGGCTTTTCAGACTTACTGGAAGTGTTTTCAGCAAGAAACCTCCGGAATTCATTACACACAACAAAGGGTGCATTATATATCTCTGTGAATTCTCTTTACTTTGTGATCATAGAAGAAATCTATGTTTTATTCTTCATGGGGTAGAAAGGATATAAATAAATATGACCCACAGATCATAAGCCATGAATTCTCCCCCTTGTCAATAATCCCTTTTTTCAGTCAAATTCGTGATGATTTAGGCCGTTCAGGACAACAGGAAGTGTTTTCAATGAGAAACCTTCTGAATACAATCACACTCCAAAAGCTGCAGCATATAACTTTCTGTGACTTCTCTGTAATTTGATGTTTATACATGAAATCTCTCTCTGTTTTACATTTCATGTAGTAGAAAAGGATCGAAGTCGATATCACCCGCAGATCTTAGTGTCATGATTTCTCCCAGTTGTTAACAACCTTTTGGTCATTCAAATTCCTGCTGATTTAGGCTTTTCAGGACATAAGACATTGTTTTTAGGGACAAAACCCCTGAATTCAATCACCACCAAAGATTGCATCATATATCTTTCTGTGACTTGTCTCTACTTTGATGATCATAGATGATATCTGTCTATGTTTTATATTCATGGAGTAGAAAAGGATATAAGTCCATATCACCACAGATCTTTAGTCATGATTTCTCCCACTTGTTATTTACCTTTTTGTCATTCAAATTCCTGCTGATTTATGCCATTCAGGCCAACAGGCAGTTTTTCCACGAGATTCATTCTGATATCAGTCAGACTCCAAAGGGTGCAGATTATATCTTCCTGTGACTCTCTGTACTTTGATGATCATGGATGAAATCTATGTTTTATTCTTCATGGGGTAGAAAGGATATAAAGAAATGTGACCCACAGATCATAAGACATGAATTCTCCCCATTGTCAATAATCCCTTTTTTCAGTCAAATTCATGATGATTTAGGCCTTTCAGGACAACAGGCAGTGTTTTCAGCGAGAAACCTTTTGAATACAATCGCACTCCGAAGGGTGCAATATATGTCTTTATCGAACTTCGCTGTACGTTGATGCTTATAGATGAAATCTTTATATGTTTTACACTTCAAGGAGTAGAAAACGATCTAAGTCAATATCACCCACAGGTCTTAAGTTATGATTCTCCCACTTGTTATTATCCCTTTGTTCATTCAAATTCCTGCTGATTTAGGCTTTTCAGGCCAACTGGAAGTGTTTTCAGTGAGAAACCTCCGGAATTCATTCACACTCCAAATGGTGCATTATATGTCTCTGAATTCTCTTTACTTTCTGATCATAGATGAAATCTCTCTATGTTTTACACTTCATGGGGTTGAAAAGGATATAAGTCCATATCACCCACAGATCTTAATTCATGTTTTCTCTAATTTGTAACTAAACCTTTTTTAATTCAAATTCCTTCTGATTTAGAATTTTCTGGCTAATGGGAAGTTTTTTCAGGTAGAAACCTCCTGAATTCAATAAACTCCAAAAGCTGCAGCATATAACTGTCTGTGACTTCTCTATACTTTGATGTTTGTACATGAAATCTCTCTATGTTTTACACTTCATGTAATAGAAAAGGATATAAGTCGATATCACCCACAGACCTTAAGTCATCATTTCTCCCAGTTGTTAACATTCTTTTGTTCATCAAATAGCTGCTGATTTAGGCTTTTCAGGCCATAAGACAGTCTTTTCAGGGACAAAACTCCTGAATTCAATCACCTTAAAAATTGCATCATATATCTTTTTGTGACTTGTCTCTACTTTGATGATCATAGATGATATGTCTCTATGTTTTACATTTCATGGAGTAGAAAAGGATATAAGTCCATATCACCCACAGATCTTTAGTCATGATTTCTCCCAATGTTATTTACATTTTTCTCATTCAAATTCCTGCTGATTTGGGGCATTTAGGCAAACAGGCAGTGTTTTCCACAAGATTCTTTCTGAATTCAGTCAGAATCCAATGGGTGCAGGATATATCTTCCGGTGACTCTCTATGCTTTGATTATCATAGATGAAATCTATGTTTATTCTCCATGGGTTAGAAAAGATATAAATAAATGTGACCCACAGATCATAAGCCATGAATTCTTCCACTTGTCAATAATCCTGTTTTCCATTCAAATTCGTGATATTTTAGGCCTTTCAGTACAAGAGGAAGTGTTTTCAGCGAGAAACCTTCTGAATATAATCACACTCTGAAGGGTGCAATATATATCTTTATGGAACTTCGCTGTACGTTGATGCTTATAGATGAAATCTTTCTATATTTACACTTCATGTAGTAGAAAAGGATCTAAGTCGACATCATCCACAGATCTTAAGTCATGAATTCTCCTACTTCTTATTATCCTTTTGGTCAATCAAATTCCTGCTGATTTAGGCTTTTAGACCAACTGGATGTTTTTTCACTGAGAAACCTCCGGAATTCATTCACACTCCAAAAGGTGCATTATATATCTCTGTGAATTCTCTTTACATTGTGATCATAGATGGAATCTCTCTATGTTTTACACTTCATGGGGTAGATAAGGATATAAGTCCATATCACCCACAGATCTTAATTCATGATTTCTCCCATTTGTTATTAAACCTTTTTTCATTCAAATTCTTGCTGATTTAGAATGCTGGCTAGGTGGAAGTATTTTCAGGTAGAAACCTCTTGAATTCAATCACACTCCAAATGCTGAGCATATAACTTTCTGTAACTTCTCTATTCTTTGATGTTTATACATGAATCTCTCACTGTTTTACACTTCATATAGTAGAAAAGGATATAAGTTGATATCACCCACATGTCTTAAGTCATGATTTCTCACATTTGTTATTAACTGTTTTCTCAGTCAAAACCTGCTTATTTAGGCTTTTCAGGCCAAAAGACAGTGTTTTCAGGAACAGAACTCCTGAATTCAATCACCTCCAAAGATTGCATTATATATCTTTCTGTGACTTCTCTCTACTTTGATGATCATAGATATCTCTCTATGTTTAACATTTCATGGATTAGAAAAGGATATAAGTCCATAACACCCACAAAATTTAGTCATGATTTCTCCCACTTGTTATTTACCTTTTTGTTATTCAAATTCCTGCTGATTTAGGCCGATCTGTCCAACAGGCAGTGTTTTCCACGAGATTCCTTCTGAATTCAGTCAGACTCCAAAGAGTGCAGCATATATCTTCCTGTGACTCTCTGTACTTTGATGATCAAAGATGAAATCTATGTTTTATTCTTCATGGGGTAGAAAGGATATAAATAAATGTGACCCAAGATCATAAACTAAGAATTCTCCCCCTTGCCAATAATCCCTTTTTCCAGTCAAGTTCGTGATGATTTAGGCCTTTCAGGACAACGGGCAGTGTTTTCAGCGAGAAACCTTCTGAATACAATCACACTTTGAAGGGTGCAATATATATCTTTATGGAACTTCACTGTACATTGAAGTTATAGATGAAATCTTTCTGTCTTACACTTCATGGAGTAGAAATGGATCTAAGTCGATATCCCCCACAGGTCTTAAGTCATGAATTCTCCCACTTGTTATTATCCCTTTGATCAAATTCCTGCTGATTTAGGCTTTTCAGGCCAACTGGAAGTGTTTTCAGCAAGAAACCTCCAGAATTCATTCACATGACAAATGGTGCATTATATATCTCTGTGAATTCTCTTTACTTTGTGATCATAGATGAAATCTCTCTATGATTTACACTTCATGGGGTCGAAAAGAATATAAGTCCATATCACCCACAGATCTTAATTCATGATTTCTCCCATTTTTTATTAAACCTTTTTTCATTCAAATTCCTGCTGATTTAGAATTTTCCGTCTAACGGGAATTGTTTTCAGGTAGAAACCTCCTGAATTCAATCACACTCCAAAAGCTGCAGCATATAACTTTATGTGACTTCTCTCTACTTTGATGTTTATACATGAAATCTATGTTTTACACTTCATGTAGTAGAAAAGGATATAAGTCGATATACCCACAGATCCTAAGTCATGATTTCTCGCAATTGTTATTAACCATTTTTTCAGACAAATTCCTGCTGATTTAGGTTTCTCAGTTCGTAAGACAGTGTTTTAACAGACAGAACTCCTGAATTCAATCACCTCCAAAGATTGCATTATATAATTTCTTTGACTTCTCTCTACTTTGATGATCATAGATGAAATCTCTCTATGTTTTACACGTCACAGGGTCGAAAAGGATAAGTCCATATCACCCACAGATCTTAATTCATGATTTCTCCCATTTGTTATTAAACCTTTTTTCATTCAAATTCCTGTTGATTTAGAATTTTGCGGCTAACGGGAATTGTTTTCAGGTAGTAACCTCCTGAATTCAATCACCTCTAAAGATTGCATTATATATCTTTGTGTGACATCTCTCTACTTTGATGATCATAGATGATATCTCTCTATGTTTTACATTTCATGGAGTAGAAAAGGATATAAGTCCATATCACCCACATATCTTTAGTCAAGATATCTCCCACTTGTTATTTACCTTTTTGTCATTCAAATTCCTGTTGATTTAGGCCATTCAGGCAAACAGGCAGTGGTTTCCATGAGATTCCTTCTGAATTCAGTCAGACTCCAAAGGTTGCAGCACATAACTTCCTGTGACTCTCTGTATTTTGATGATCATAGATGAAATCTATGTTTTATTCTTCATGGGGTAGAAAGGATATAAATAAATTTGACCCACAGATAATGAGCCATGAATTCTCCCCCTTATCAATAAACACTTTTTTCAGTCAAATTCGTGATGATTTAGGCCTTCAGGACAACAGGCAGTGTTTTCATCGAGAAACCTTCTGAATACAATCGCACTCCGAAGAGTGCAATATATATCTTCATGGAACTTCGCTGTACGTTGATGCATGTACATGAAATCTTTCTATGTTTTACACTTCATGGAGTAGAAAAGGATCTAAGTCGACATCACCCACAGGTCTTAAGTCATGAATTCTCCAACTTGTTATTATGTCTTTGGTCATTCAAATTTCTGCTGATTTAGGCTTTTCAGGACAACTGGAAGTGTTTTCAACGAGAAACCTCCGGAATTCATTCACACTACAAAGGGTGCATTATATATCTCTGTGAATTCTCTTTACTTTGTGATCATAGATGAAATCTCTCTATGTTTTGCACTTCATGGGGTCGAAAAGGATGTAAGTCCATATCACCCACAGATCTTAATTCATGATCTCTCCCATTTGTTATTAAAACTTTTTTCATTCAAATTCCTGCTGATTTACAATTTTCTGGCTAACGGGAATTGTTTTCAGGTAGAAACCTCCTGAATACAATCACACTCCAAAAGCTGCAGCATTTAACTTTCTGTCACTTCTCTATACTTTGATGCTTATACATGAAATCTCTCTCTGTTTTACACATCATGTATTAGAAATGGATATAACTCTATATCACCCACAGATCTTAAGTCATGATTTCTCGTACTGGTTATTAACAGTTTTTTCATTACAATTCCTGCTGATTTAGCTTTCTCAGGCCATAAGACAGTGTTTTCAGGAACAGAACTCCTGAATTCAATCACCTCCAAAGATTGCATTATATATCTTTGTGTGACTTCTCTCTACTTTGATGATCATAGATGATATCTCTCTATGTTTTACATTTCATGGAGTAGAAAAGGATATAAGTCCATATCACCCAAGATCTTTACATGATTTCTCCAACTTGTTATTTACCTTTTTTTCATTTAAATTCCTGCTGATTTAGGCCGTTCACACCAACAGGCAGTGTTTTCAGCGAGAAACCTCCGGAATTCATTCACACTCCAAAGGGTTCATTTTATATATCTGTGAATTCTCTTTACTTTGTGATCATAGATGAAATCTTTCTGTTTTACACTTCATGTAGTAGAAAAGGATATAAGTACATATCACCCAGAGACCTGAAGTCATGATTTCTATCACTTGTTATTAACCATATTTTTCATTCAAATTCCTGCTGGTTTAGTATTCTCAGGCCATAAGACACTGAAAACACTGCCTTATGTCCTGAAAAGCCTAAATCAGTAGGTATTTGAATGAAAAAATTGTTCATAACAAGTGGGAGAAATCATGACTTAAACTCTGTGGGTGATATTAAACTATATCCTTTTTACACCATGAATTATAAAACATAGAGAGAGTTCATCTATGATCATCAAAGACAGAGAGTTTCAGAAAGATATATAGTGCACACTTAGGAAACTGATTGAATTCAGGAGGTTAATTGCTGGAACACTGCTTGTTGGCCTGAAAGGCCTATATAGCAGGAATTTGAAAGAAAAAAGGGTTTTAACAAGTGGGAGAAATCATGACTTAAGATCTGTGGGTGATATGGAATTATATCCTTTCCTACCCCATGAAGTGTAAACATAGAGAGATTTCATCTATGATCATCAAAGTACAAGAAGTCACAGAAAGATGTAAATTGCAATCGTAGGAGCCTGATTTTATTCAGGAGTTTTCTCCAGAAAACACTGCTTTATGGCCTGAAAGTCTTAAGTAAGAGGAATTAGAGAGAAAGAAGTTTTAATAACAAGTGGGAGAAATCATGAGCCAAGATCTGTGGGTGATATGGACTAATAACCTTTTCTATTTCATGAAGTGTAAAACATAGATTTCATGTATGATCGTCAAAGTACGGAGAATTCACAGAAAGATATATACTGCACCATTTGGAATCTGATTGAATTCAGGAGGTTTCTGGCAGAAAACACTGCTGTTGGCCTGAAAGGCCTAAATAGCAGGAATTTGAATGAAAAAAGGGTTTTAATAAGTAGAAGAAATCATGACCTAAGATCTGTGAGTGATATGGAATTGTATCCATTTCTACCCCATGATGTGTAAAACATAGAGAGTTTTCATCTATGATCATCAAAGAACAAAGAAGTCACAGAAAGACATATAATGCAATCTTAGGAGTCTGATTAAATTCAGGAGTTTTCTCCCTGAAAACACTGCTTTAATACCTGAAAGGTCTAAATAAGAGGAATTTGAATATAACAGGGTTTAATAACAAGTGCGAGATATCATGAGTTAAGATCTGTGGGTGATAGGGATTATATTCTTTTCTACTCCATGAAGTGTATACATAGAGAGATTTCATCCATAAACATCAACGTACAGGGCAGTTCCATAAAAATATATTCTGCTCCCTTTGGACTGTGAAGGAATTCAGAAGGTTTCTCGGTGAAAACACTGCCTG
>PVHY01034235.1:0-10573 GCA_004024945.1 Uropsilus gracilis | reverse complement strand
CCTTCCTTCCTTCCTTCCTTCCTTCCTTCCTTCCTTCCTTCCTTCTTTCCTTCCTTCCTTCCTTGCTTCCTCTCTCATTCCCTCCCTCCTTCCCTCCATTTCCTTTTTACCTGCCTTGTAATAATTTTCTTTCTAGTAATAGACTCTAATAAAAGTTCTATTTCTGACTGAATGTTGTAAGAACATAGGAAAGTACTCCCTGATCTCACACTAAGGCAACAATAGATACTCTTAAACTGACCAATCTATCCTTTCTTGTGGGGTTTAATATGCCCCATCAACACTGTGACCATACCTCTTAAACATGTGCATTTTCAAACTTCGAATATGACAGTCGCTTCTCTGGGAGTCATGACCTGAGAACTAAACCAGGCTGCTTATCTGAGCTCATTCAATCAGGTAGCAAGAATTCTTCATACAACATTCCCCAACAGAAAACTACAGCACAGTCTTCTTTATCCATTTGCTTGTTTTCTGGACTACAAAGTTTATCTCTAAAACTTCAATAATTTTTTGGAGGATACCATATTTTGCAATATATAATTGGAATATAATTCCTAAAACATAAAATGACTTTTAGTATATTCATATGTTGTACAAATATCATCATTGTCTAACTCCAGAACATTTTCCTTACTTCAAAAAGAATCTCTATACTTGTTAGTAGTCACTCAGCATTCTCCTTCTCCCCATCTCCTAGCAACCACTAATCTACATTTACTCTGTGTGGATTTGTCCATTTTGGATATGTCATTTAAACAGCATCATACAATATGTGACCTTTTGTGCTAACTTTCCTCTACATTGAAGTAACATGTTCAACTTTAGATAAGGGTACTAAATAAAATTTTTTGAAATTATATGCCCTTTGTATCAGGAAAATTTAAAATATACACAAAATATAACTACAAGCATTTTCCTTTCAATTGGTTGTAAGACACTGTTACATTACTGTTTGTGATGATGTTATCAGACCTACCGCTTTTGTCAAGTACAGATTTGGTGAATTTAAGTTTGATTTATAGAAAATGCATTATCTTTGTTGTTTCAAATCTGTATTTAGTTAATGACTGCATGAATTTCTTATGGCTTCTATAAGAAAGGATACAAATTGTGTAACTTTAAAGCAAAGAATAGCGGTTCTTGGAAGCCAAGACCAAATTAGTGATTACCACAAGGAAAAAGGTAAATCTGGTAAAAGGGTTCAACTTTGTGGGAGGGGTGAAATTGGAATTTTAGTTAAGAACATGATATGACATAGGCAGATGCTGATTTGTATCATGCATACCTGAAACTTAATATTGATTTAAACCAGTGTTACTTCAATAATCTATAATTCAATAAATTATATATATATGTATATATATATTTAATATATATAAACAAGTTCTCATTATTGAGAGATGGTGGAAGTCTTGGGAGGAAATAGTCCTACGGACCTTTTCATGAAGCCACTTACAGATCATCAACTGGGTTAAGAGCCAAGAGATACAAAGAAAGCAGTGAGAACTTTCAGGAAAGGAATACAAGTATCGTTCTTGGCTTACCAAGTGAGTTGTATATAGAGCAGGCACTAGTGCTATCTCCATAGGGAACCTGGGATTCAGAGGGGTCACTAGGGGATTGTCTGGATTTTCATGTCACAGCTGAGAGACCCCATGGATCCAGGAGAGATGAGGTGGTCCCAAGTAGATTGGTGGGTGGAAATTCTGTGGTACGCACAAGGTCTGAATGGTACATTATGTCTTGTGTGTCATGTAGGCAGACTACAGACTACATTAGAATTCTGAATTTATGCCATGGCAGTAGTACTCATAAGCAAACAAATAGTAATTTGACAGATATTTGACTATAATTACTGCATATTATAAGTTTTAAAGAGTTGCATATTTAACCCACTCCTAGTGAGAGAGAAATGGAAATTTTCTCTTCTAAGACAAGAAAACTATACATGCATTTGATTCATTTTCTCTTATTCTGTCATCATGCAAAATGAAGTTTAGGTCCAAAGGGCAATAAGCAGTAACAAATGTGTAACATCCATCTGGAGTGGTGTATGAATAGTCACTAAGCATATATGAATAGTCACTAAGGAAATGTTTCCAAGAAAGAAAATCATAAATGCTTTCCCTGAAGTTGATAATTAGCAGTGTTGTTAAAGAAACAGTGTAGGATTAAAAAAAAAATACTTCCTAGTTAAGAGAAATCCAATCTGATTCTATTTTAGCTGCGAATTCCTACCTAAATCCTTCAAATCTTTCATGAAAATGAAATTAAAACCACAATTCTTAACAGGAAGTTTGAGAAAAACCAGTCTCTCCATACGTTAAAATGTTCCATCATTTCTCAAAAATAATTTATAATCTTAACAACAGTATAACATCTTCACACATTACTTTCTTCTCCTGAGTCATGGGATTCATTTTCTCTTTATAGTTATACTAAAAAGATTCTATGTGTTTTATTTCTGGCTTAGCAAGTTTAGAGAAGCTATAGCTAATAACTGTATTTTCATGTAGACTTGCAAGCAAGGAGTCCACCACTCCTATAGAGACAGTATGCACTTGATCTCAAATGGATGGCAGCCATGAAGCCAGTCACTGAGTTACTTTTGAGTCAGGACTGGATTGTGTAGACGAGGAACTGAAGCATAGAAAGGACATGCCATTTCTGAACAAGTGGCCAAGTCAGAAGGAAAACTGAGTAGAGTCCTTCCCTTCCTGGCTTCTGGACTCTAGGATTCCATAGACAGGTTCACAGCCCCTTCTCTGAAACTCCTGGGGTGCGAGGTGTTTCCAGATCCCAAATATTTATTTTGAACATCATAAAGATAATCAACTCTGGACATGTCACATTTGACGTGACATTCAACCCCTCCCCTCAGTGCTTTTCAGCATCTCATGACCAAAGGTAACGCAGTTCTGCACTATCATTCACCTTCATCTAAATTAGGTGTTCTATTTGTCTAAGCATTCCAAGGTAATCCAATGATTAAAAAAAAAAACAACTTTTAGTTTCCTAGTGAGTTAAAATGAATATGATCATTTCTCCTATTTTCTGTTTTCTTTCTCTCCACCCTGAATGTCTGCCCCCACTTCAAGTTAAATGATACTAAAAATATGAGCAAATTTTGAAAACCTTATTTGGGGCATTCAGAAATTCACCTTGCTCACAAACATTGACTATAAATATCAATGTGAAGTCAGATCATCTTTTAATCTATGAATCAATTGTTAAGTTTGAACTAGCTGAGCTCTCAGCTTAGGAATTGAAGATGACACTTTTGTGTTCTTCAGATCCATTCATGCTAAGAATTGTCAGGCTTTGGCTAAGTAGAAGTCAAATTTGAATAAAAAATTACTGGAAACAGTGTGATCAGAAGGATTTTGCCCACTGATCTTTCTGCAAAGAAATTTGCAGAATCAGATTCTCTGTTAGTTTTAACCTTGAAGTTCTGTTCACAGCAACTTAAACTAATCTAAAGAAAGCACAGTGAGTGCTTGTAATGTAATAGATATTACACTAGTGACTGAGAGATGTAATAGGTGAATGCTTGAAGTGGTTAAAAAATAGCATTCAGGTGTGTTTAGGCAGTTAAGCTTCATCACCTCTGAAATAAGGGAATTTAGATTTTATCATCTTGGTAAGCCAGCTGCATCTAGATTTTTACGAGTACAAAATGAGAATAATATTTAGTGTTTATTATAGGCATTGTTCTCAGTATATTGCATCTACTGATTTGCTTAATCCTCCCACTATTTGCATAAGGAAGTCCCTGTATTTTATTTTCACTTGAAAGATGAATAAATGAGATGACAAAAAATGGGACCAGGAACAAGTCTTTATTATAACACTAGGTATACAAGTAGCAGCAGTGCCTCTGGGCTTTGGTTGCAACAGTGGCCTCTGTGCCCCCTAAGTGACCAGTGAATGTTCAGCAGATTCTCTCCCCCAACCCCCAGGAGACCTATTAGCTTTTATATGATCTGTCACCAAGCTGGCACATGGCCAAACTTAGGCCTAGTTTACAGAAGTATGCTTTCTGCATGCGAACTATACATCAAAGTTACATATTTACAAGATTGCCAAGTTATTTACTGCTGTTAGCTCATGAGGACTGCATCTCAAGGCTACATGTTATTTGCTGCTGGAGGGTCAGGGCAAAAAACAGTCTGGGAAAATTGTTTTCTCACATGGTCCTACAGATGGGATCATAAATTTGATCGAGAAACAGTGACAGATGCATGAAAGGACATAATAGAACATTTTAAAGAGAGAAATATCATTGTTGAAATTAAATCTCAATGGATCAAGTAGTAATAGCTGAAGAGAGGAATTAAAATCCTGAGCATACAAAATATGGGTAAAAGATAAAGAAATAGGAATGATGAACTGAGAAGCCCACCCAGTGCATAATCAGAGTCTTAGAGTGGAGACTAGAAAGTTAAAGAGGGAGGTGGGTGATAATTGTAGAGAAAAATGGACTTCTGATGAAAGGAAACTTACCCAAGGGGATAAATAGAAGTAAAGCTACACTGAGATGGTGAAGTTGCAAAGTAAGCAAAATGAAGATGTATAATCAAAGAATGAATGCTGACAACCCACAAAAGTATGACAGTTTAATAAACAACAGTCTTTTTAACAAGAAAAAAACAGCCAAAACTGTGGAATAATATCATTCGTAGCTAAACATAGCTAGAAAAAGGGTATAAAGCAACAACCATTTAGAAAAAATTTTCGGTAAAGGAACATTGAAACTAAGAGTACATAGATTTCAAGTGTAATGTCAAGTGTACTGCCTTGCACTCATCACTAGATAATCAACACTAGCAGACTTGCTTCAGTGGACTTCACTAAAGAAGTCCCTGAAGAATCTACTTGGAGATTTCAGGAGGAATCTTGAAAGAAAGGGTGATGAGCAAATTTAGAAAACACATAGTTCACAATAAATGTTATGTCTATTTGTGGAAGAAGCACTGTAACTCTCTTTTTTTCTGGGGAGAAGATTAAGATATTTATTACACCTAGATTTTATTTACTTGAGAATGGTCTGAAGAAAATAGTGATAGAATATTTAGCTTCTGAACCAGAAGAAGCAGCAGCTATGGAAAACAAGTAAGAGTCTTGTTAAATTATTTAACAGTGGGGGTATAGAGGAAAGGAGAAAAGAAGAGCAAAAATAATAAAATAACATGAAATAAACAAATCTTAAACTCTAAATAATCACAACTCAGTATAAATTTTATCATCTTAGATGTTAAAACAAAGTATACCAAAGAAAGAGTCTGTCAAATGGAAAGAAAAAAATTCCAACCATATTCTATATGCAGCATATCTGAAATATATCTAAAGAGTTGAGGTAAAAGAACAGAAAACTGTAGCAGACACATACTAATTTAAAGCAATATTAAATAGCTTTTGAACAAAGAATATTAAAAATATTAAAAATTGCTCAAAATCTTAACTGTATTTTTTACAAATCCCTGTATATTTTGTACCAAACATTTGATTCTGCTTTTTCCTTTTAAAAGTTAAAATGATTTCCCAAGTTTCTAGATACTTTAATTTATTTCATAATAGCTATCTTGAAAGCAACAAATATGTTTGACCTTTTTATAATGCAATTAATGTCTCCCATAAAACATTTCCAGTAATGAATTCTAAGTTTACTACCAACTGTGTGAAATAAAATTTCATTGTAATTGTCCTAAATGCTTAATCGTTAAACTGCAGAATCCGTTTATCATCTGAATATGTCTAGATTTAGGGACTACTCATGTTTAACTCATGTGAAATCTGCCACTCCAATTTTATGGGTTTTGAGCATAATGGTATCCGGTCTTCTTTGCAGATTGAAGTCTAGTTCACTTTTGTATGTCCTCACATATCACCACCGTTTTGATAATTTTGCTTGACTTATTTCCTGATTTGACTATTTTAAGTGAGGGTATTAGGTTGCTCAGTTGGTTCAGAATTAGAAGCAAAATATTCAATCTCTAGAGGAGAGGATCTCTTAGAGTAGAGGTGCCCAAACATATCAGTGACAGGCAGCAGTAATAATAAATTGCATTTCTATAGGGCATCTTATGTGCCACATACTCTTTAACCAACATTACAAAAACAGTCCTCAATGATGAGTCCAAGAAGACCTTAACTATATTTCTCTTTCTCCTCCTGCCTTCTAAGTTTCCCGAGAAACTTAGTCAAGTGACTAGGAATTCAGGGCTTTGGCCCATTTGCAAAAGCTATAAAGTTGACATCAATACTTCCATTCATCTGCCTCTCTTCTGGGTCAAGAGGGCACAATGACAGTATGAGTTATGAAACAATGGAGAATTAACTAGGGGCAGGAGGCCCACACACAAAACACAGTCCAAGTAAACAAACCATAGAGACTGAGGCTCATGAGCAGAGAACAGGCTTGCAGCTAAGACTCTAAGTCTTCGAGGAAGTTAATAAAATTAGATTCTATTTCAATGACTGGCCTCAAGACAAAGTTAAATAATAATAATCGTTTGTATAGTACATTCAGATGACTTTTGTGCATAGTTATCAATTTATGTGAAGAAACAAGCCAGATGATCTTCTCTCTCATCTCTCACTGCAAACCTTTGTTTCTCTCCTGGGAGTTAGAAAAAAGTATGTCAGTGAGTCATCTATTTTTGCCTGTTTGTTCATCATGCAGAAATTAAATGAGGTGCATAATGTGAATTTAGTGTCAACATTCTGTTAAATTCTAGAAAGACGCGCTAAAATGTTTAGTTTGCATTACACTTCAACAAATTTGTGTCGTTCTGAGCTTACTAATTTTGGATTATAGAAAATGAGAGCTTTGCAGAAATCTAAATTCTACCAAGGACCCTGTATTAATATGCTTCTAGATTGCTTTTCCAAAGGATAAGCTTTGATCTGTTTAGTACAATCTTTTAAAAAAATCTTCATTGTTTGCTGTAGAAAGCAATATTCTCTTCAGTTGCAAACATCTTGCCATTAAATTAATCTTTAGAACATATCCTAAAACATTTACTGTTTTTATCTAGCCGATGAATTATCATGTAATTGGATATATTAAAAACCAAACCAAACACTAACTGAAAGGGATCTATGCATGCTTATGTGCATTACAGTAACACTATTTACAATAGCCAAGTAATGGAAATAACAACTCAACAATGATGAGTAGATTTGAAGTTGTGGTCTGTACAGAATAATACTCAGCTATAACAAAAGATAAACTTGTCATTTGCAATAACATGAATGGAACTGGAGGGGATTATGCTAAGTAATATAATTCAGAAATGCTAAGTAATATAATTCAGAAGGAAGAAAATTACAAGATGATTTCAGTTACATGTGAAATACTGAGAAACAAAATAAAAAACCAGATAAAATCAAATTAATAACAAACTCTAAAAATCTGAATATAGAATTAAGACTGCTGTAGCAGGAGGACAGTGGAAGGGAGCACCATGGACTCTGATGGAGGATTATGTGCACCTACAAGGTGGGTGTGGTGCAGTAACCTACATCTGAAGTGTCATCCTATAACTCTAAATCATATCCAATGTGTAAACAAATATTACTTCGATAGGAAAATCTAACTGTGAAAATTACTTAAAATAGAAATCCAAACACAAACCAAGACTCGTGTGGCCAGCTGTTTGGTTAATCTGTGCAATACGTCACTGGAGCCTCTGGCATAGGACACATGACTAGAAATCATGGCTGTCAGACCAGAGCTCTGGAGAGAATTATGATCACAATTTAATATTGCAACACAATATTAAATATTAACTTATGTAAAGCAGTGCACAGCAATACAGCATGCTATCACTCATTTATGTAACAGCTTACCTTGAAACTGGCTCCTTTTGTGGTAAATGACCCCACCATTCTCTTAACTATCCCCACCTTCCACAGGACTCTGATCTAAACATTCATTACCATACCCAGACTGAGGCCATGGTGACTCCTGTTTTCTTGTCTCAGGCTCCTCTCATTTAATGGCTCTCCACTGTCAAATCAATCTTTCTGTAATAGCGCTATTGTCTTGTCATACCCTGACTGAATGACCCAGAGTAGCCACAATTGCTTATTGAGTCAGGTTCATACTCCCCAGTCTGGCTCTATTATCAGGTTTTCCTTCTTCCTTTCCTCCCTTTTTCCTTTTGGTTTTTTATTAAATTATAATGATTTAAGCTTCCTCTTATCTGTGGGGGGATATGTCCCAAGATTCCACAGTAAATGCCTGAGACCAAGGATAGTAATGCCCTTTTCCCATACACATATCCCTAGCAGAAAGCTTCATTTCTAAATTGGGCTCTGTAAGGGATTTTAAACTAATAACATAAATAACACAATTATAAGCAACATACTAAAAGTTATGTGAATGTCATATGTTTCTCTCTCCCAAAATGTTCATTATGCATTGTTCTCAGACTGCCACTGACCATGGGTAACTGAAATCATGGGAAGTGACAGGACTGGATGGAGGTGGGGGACACCGAAAATCCTCAGACAGAAGAGCACACACATCCTAAGTACTATCGCCCAGTGCATTCATAAACTAAACACACCCAAGTAGCACCCAGATCGAGAGACAGTAACATCCCAGGTGTTCCTCACACCCTTCCCAACATTACCTATACACTGTCAAAGTCACTACTATCCCACCTTCTAAAAACAGTGATTCATTTTATCCAATTTGACTTTTACAAACTTTCTTCTACATGCAAGACTGGCGAAGGCTCTGGCTTGGGTTGCATGGGGTGTGTTAGGACCCTTGAGTTTCAGCCTGTGGTATCAAATCTGAGTCCTCGCAGCTTGTAGATCTGAGTATCCCCAGATATCTGCCTTTGTTTGAATTTGTTCAGGATCTGCTAGTTGGTGCCAGGGTGACAGCTGATGAGAGCTGGGAAGGGAGAGACTGGTGATGGTGATGTTTAATGCTAATAAAAAGCTACTATCATATCCCTTCTTTCCCATTCTCCCAGTCACATTTCTACTCAGTTGCATTTCAGTGAACAAAGCCACAAAAGGCACCCACAGTCCTGGCACTGGATCCATAGAGACCCCAAGGACCACCGAGGACCTTCTGCATCCCAGACAGAATGGCTCCTGGGTAGAGGGCCTGCCATACTGCTGACCTAAAGAACAGTCTTCCTGTATTCCAGGGTCAGAGAAAAGAATTTTCATTTATGGTTCTTTTAAATAATAATACAAGTCAATTGTTACCTTATTGTGAAATTGATATTTATGTGAGCTTTTATATTGAAAATATAAAAGTAGTGAATTAATTGAAGAAAAGTTGGGTGGATTACTCACAGCCCCAATCTACCTCTATACAACTATTGTAATTTTGCATTATTTCTTAGGTACCATATACAACTATTCCAAGCTTTACACTGCTGATATTTTAGTGTTCCTATCTGGAAATTATCTTTGAGAAGCCTTTTGTTTATGCAAATAAAGGATCACTTTTATAGTTCATCACCTCTTTATAATAGGAATCACTTTAATACAGATTCATGAAGTTCACCTTCTTCTTATTTACTCTCTTTGCCTTCATTCAGGAGAGCTGTCTGAGCTAAAACAATGGCAATGACTATGCCAGCACAGAAAGAGTCTTGCTCTTTGCTCGTGCTTTGTCCGTTATGAGGTACATGCATTTGCACCAATCACCTTAACCTTGTTATCCCTCAGAATCTCTAGGAGTAAAGCACAAAGGATGATACCCCTTCTCCCATCTCTCAAACTACAGAAAACTTTATAGCATAAACTGATGACTAGTCCCTATATTCTGGATGAGGACTTGCTGGGGACTGTGGAAAACAGCATGTGACAGGCAGTGCCTGGGCAGTGGCCAGGTGAGGATTCTGTTACAGATGGGCAATGCATCCGCACAGGAGTCCAGTGCTCCTGTGCAGGTTCTACTTCTGTAAAAACCCCTCCCCCACCCTAAACCCCCTTCCCCAGATGTCCTTCAGAGCGGGCTCCAAGGATGGACACAGGCATTGAACTCTGTGCTGAGTTCCATCTTCTTCCTTTTCTCAGGCTCCTCAGTTTCCTCCCTGACTTCCTCCATATTCTCCTGAGTCTTCCTTCACCAAGACCTCATTCCCTGCTCTTTTCTAGGCAGGAACGGGTGGTCCTCCAACTAGAGCCCCAGTGCTCGATCACACAGACCTTGTTTACACTTCCCGGAAGGGAGGTGCAAGGCTTTAGAAACACTGGGGGCCTCCCTTCAAGATTCCCTCCCTAAAGAATGTGCATGCGCGCGCACACGCACACACACAATTTTCTGTTGAGGAAGGAAAAAAATGTTTTAAAACATTCCATTTCAAATTTCACATCCCATTCCACTTACATAAGTTGAGAAGCAGGATCAGTTATTTCTGGTTGGAAAGGTCCTGTGGGATTTTGCATAAAGAGTGGCATTTGTGTCAAGCCATTAAAGACAGATGGGACTAAAATAGGACATCTCTCTCACAGAAGCACTAAGGGTAGAGTTCAGGGTGGGGCAGGGGGTGGGTGGGAATTGCAAGTGTGTGGGAGAATTTTGAAGATCCAGGCA
>PVHY01034234.1:0-10576 GCA_004024945.1 Uropsilus gracilis | reverse complement strand
CTCACACCCACACGTTCACACCCCCACTCACCCCCATCCGCACCCCCACTCACACCCACACTTTCTCCCCCACTCACACTCACCCCCACCCACACTCATGTGTGCGCTGCCTGTGGCTGTGAGCCGCCCGCTGACCTCGTGCACATCTGGGGGTGCGGGCGGGGAGCGGGGCCCCGGGAAGCCCAGGCAGACGTGGCCCCCGAGCAGACGCCGCAGACGGACCAGCGGGGACGGGCCTGTTCTTCGCTGGACGAGGTGGAGGCTGCTGCGGGTCTGAGGGTCACGGCTGCTGGCGGGGGCTCGTCCCTGGCCTGCTGGACCGGTGCGTGGCCGCTGGGCTGAGAGAGAGGAAGACGCTTTACCGCGGGGGTGGCGGGAGCCGGGCGGGCGGGCGGGAGTTGTGGACGCGGAGAACGAGCTGGCCGGCGGGCGGGAGTTGTGGACGCGGGGAACGAGCTGGCCGGCGGGCGGGAGCTGCGTGGTGGCACGAAGAGGACCTCCCGCGGGTCTCGGGCGCCTGCCTTGCTGTCGCCGTCCCTGGCAGCTGGCAGCACCCCCCCGTGCGGGTCCCCGGGGTTCAGCTGGGCTATGGCGTCCAGCCAGGGGGCAGGGCCGTCCCGCACTGCGTCCTGCGCTGCGTCCGGAGCGGCTTCACCCGCGCCCCTGGCGCCCGAAGGCCTTCGTTTCCTCCAGTGGCACCCAGAGGGCTCCCTGGCCGGCTGTGACCGGTGTCACGCGCCCCTGCTGGGCGGCTCACAGTCCCCGAGGTGTCGCCTCCAGCCTGCGTGGCGTGGGCACCGGCTGTCA
The DNA here is from genome assembly GCA_004024945.1 of Uropsilus gracilis. Lineage (NCBI taxonomy): Eukaryota > Metazoa > Chordata > Mammalia > Eulipotyphla > Talpidae > Uropsilus > Uropsilus gracilis. Next base: position 9,769 of record PVHY01034234.1, on the reverse strand, counting down.
CGTGGCCTGGGCTCAGCCGGCGGGCGGCCTGGCTCCGTCTGAAGCCGGGCACACGGCCCCCTGCCCGGGAGGGGATCTTCCCTGAGATCACAGGCTGGCGTCTTCCAGCCGAGAGGACGCGTGTGTCGGGCGAGTGAGACATGGGCGGCCCCTGGCTGAGGCCGGCAGGTGCATCCGGAGTGACCGAGCGCTGGATCGAGGGACCATGTTCTTGTGTCACTTCCCGAGACGGGATCTCTGCAGTCTGGGCTCAAGGTCACCGCGGCTCGAGGTCACCATGGCTCAAGGTCACTGCGGCTCGAGGTCACCATGGCTCAAGGTCACCGCGGCTCGAGGTCATTATGAGTCAAGGTCATCATGGCTTAAGGTCACCGCGACTCAAGGTCACCACAGCTCAAGGTCACTGCGGCTCAAGGTCACCGCGGCTCGAGGTCACTGTGGCTCAAGGTCACCGTGGCTCAAGGTCATCATGGCTTGAGGTTACCATGGCTCAAGTTCACTGCGGCTCGAGGTCACTACGACTCAAGGTCATCATGGCTTAAGGTCACCACGGTTTAGGTCACCGTGGCTCAGGGTCACTCCGTGGAGACACAGTTCCCAATGTGCTTAGACAGTTCCCACTGTCTCCTGGCACCCCTGGCCTCGTCTCCTGGGGTCTCTCAGGCCTCAGGGGCCCGCTGTCCGCTCCCCTGTCCCCTCCGAACTTCTTGCGGGTCCCCGGTCGCTCGGGAAAGCGCTTGGGGTGGTGGAGGCGGGGGGTGTGGTCATCTTCTCGGAACTGGGCTTGGGGGTCCTTGGCCCAGGGTCTGCCCTGTGGGTCCTGGAGCGTCGGGGGCCCCTGGCTGGGTGCTCCCGTCCTCCTCGGCGTCGGGGGAGAGGAGGGGCTGCGTGCCTGGGCCGGCCTGGCCAGCTGAGGGGCCGACATCTGGTCACCGGCCTTGCTCCGGCCGTGCACGGCCCTGGGCTGGGAGGCGGACCGGGTTCTGACTGCGGTCGTCCGCGAGTGGCCGCACCTCGAGCGGGGTCGCTGCAGCTGGAGTGTGGTCAGGCGCCGATGGCCCCCGTCCAGTGGGAAGGACAGCAGAGGCCAGGGCAGGGAAGGCGACCAGGTGACGAGGCTGGGGTGTGAGCGAGCGGCGCTGCCCCGGCCCCGGAGCCGGCCCCAAGCATCCCCACGGGGACCTCGGACTGTCCCCTCCTCCGTCAGAGGGCCAGGCCTCAGGCCGCCCAGCGTGTGGCTTTGTGATGGCCGCCTGGGGCCCGAAGCCAGCACCCGGGCTCGGCCTGGTGGGAGAGCCCTTCCCGGCCCCCGGGGAGCAGACGCCCGAGCCCCGAGGGGGGCGTCCAGGCAGGGCTCACGGGGCCCCTGGGCTTCAGCTTCTGCCCCTCCCCAGTGCCCCCTGGGCTGCTCGCTGGCCCGGCCCCCAGCAGGAGGCCAGTGAGTCTGGAGCCCTGCCCCCTCCAGCCTCCCAGTCCCCGGGCTCGGGCCTGCAGGTGACCCCTCCTCAGGTCCGCCTGCGAAGGACCAGGCTGCCGAGGGGCTGCTGAGGCCGCTGTGGGGGTGGGGCGGCTTTCGTCCTCTCAGCCCGGAGCTGCCGCCTGGCCGGGGCGCAGTTCCCTGAGCCGGACATCGACCGTCTCTAGGATGTGCACTTGGAGCCGGGCGTGGGGCCGCGCACCTGTAATCCAAGTGCTGGGAGGCTGAGGCCCAGGATTGCTTGAGCTCATGGGTTCGACACGACCCCGGGCAACACAGCGAGACCTGGTCTCGAAAAACCACCCGGGCACGGTGGCGGGCGCCTGTAATCCAGCTACCTGGGAGGCTGAGGCTGGGGGTCGCTTGAGTCTACGGGATCGGGACTACCCCGGCAACGTAGCGAGACCTGGTCTCAAAAAGGTGTGCGCTTGGGGAGAAGGCTTGGGGAGACGGCGGCGGGCATTGCCACCTGTCCCCCCCGGGGCCGCCGGCTGCCCTGGCCCCAAGCGGCCACACTCGTGTGTGCAGGGACAGCCTACCTCGTGCCAGAGCCCTGGATGCGCACGAGGGGACGGGCGGGCTGCCCGCAGCGTCCGGCCATCTGTGAGCCCCTGCTCACGCTGCTCCACGCTCGGCAAATGCTGGCCGAGTCTCCCGGATGCCTGCGTGGCTCTGGTCGGGGCCCAGCGGGCGAGACCCGTCCCTGCGGGTTTGTGACCCGCCGGGTGGGGGCGGAGCGCAAGAGACGAGCATCCCCGGGGATGCAGGACCAGGGGCGAGCCGCAGGGCCGGGCGTGGACACTGGGGGCGTCAGGCTTCCCGGGGAGAGGGCCTGGGAGCTGGGCTCAGGAGGGCTCCCTCGGGCAGCGTGGGTCGCCAGCGCAAAGGGCCTGGGGCGGCGGTGCGTGCTCGGGACGAGGGCCGGCGGGTGGCCAGCTGGACTGGGTGCAGCGACGGGTGTGAGGCGGTGGACCTGGGGGGCCGCAGGACCCCGGCCCGGTGAGGGGCTGGGATAAGAATGAAACCAGGCCGAAGGGGGCAGAAGCCGCCAACCAACAAGCCACGGGTCCGCATCACCCGTGAGGAGCAGCTGCCGGACAATGCAGTTCATCAGCGGGGCTTCTGTACGGGGACGTTGGCGGGGGAGAAACGTCCCCACAGCCACAAGGCACCACTCTCAGGCCCAAAGGTCCCGAAGACACAGTCCAAGATGGCGCCCTTGGCCCCTCCCGCCTGAGGCAGGCACCCTGCCAAGTCCAGTCTTTCTCCAGCGTCTTCTCGGCGTCTTCTCCAGTGTCCGAGCTGCTCCGCTTCTCCCAGGCTCTGCAAACTGCTTCCACAACGGCCGATGCCCAGACCAGCTCTCCCCACCCCTGGCCACCTCCAGGCACCAGCTCGCTAGGCCGCCTTGCTGCGGTGCCACATGCTGCCGCTCTTCTGCCGGCCACCATGGCTCCTCCCACCTCCAGCTCAGTCTTCCAGGGGGCTTCCCCTGACCAGGCCACATGGGCCTGTTCTCTCAGTCCACCACTCTTGTCTCCTTCCTTCCCCCCCCCCATCCTTGCTCCTTCCTTTCATCTGCCCTTCGGCGCTTCTCGCGCGCCTCCCTCTCAGACCCACCCACCAGGGTATTTTGGCGCCAGCACAATTTTCAGCTGTGTCCCTCAGAGCCCCGCATCAAGAGGACGTCTTCCCCCTTCAGCTTCCCCGTCTCCTGGGAAAGACATAGACTAACTGAGCCCCCAGGAGCTGCCTGGGCCGCGGCCCTGCACGCAAGACATCGCCTGTTGCCTCTCGGTTCTCTGGGAAACGCGACTTCGTTCCGCCTGTTCTTGCGCCGAGCGTCTCTGCCCCGCGGCTCTGCTCTCCTGCCCCCGTCAGCACTGTGACGCCTCGTGGCCAGCCTCTGGTGCCCACGGGCTCCCAGCCACGCGAAGCGCCCCCCCCCCCCGGCCTGGCACCTGGGACCTCCCTGGAGAAAGTCTCCTCAAGGCCTTTGGTCACCCGCAAAGGTCATCTTTGTGTGAGGCTGTGTCCGTGTTTCGCACATCATCCATCCGGCCATTGCCCCGAGCATCAGAAGCGCTCACACCATGTAATCAACGCTGACACCCTGACCAGACAGTGGACAGATGGGCTGGGCTGTCAGGAGTTGAGTCCTGTGAAGAAGATGGCCAGATGGTCCAGGCCCACCACCTGCCTCGGGGAGCTGACAGTCAGGACCCACCCGAGATGCCACCTCACCCTGTGAGAACAGCCCGTGTCAAGGCAGGGACGATGAGTGTCTGCGAAGATGTGGGTGACAGGTCCAGCCCCCCAGGGACACAGCTTCTCAGGTTACTAAGAATGTGTTTCTGCGGCCCTGCTCACCATAGCCGACGGGGAAACAACCCAGATGCCCCAGACAGGCGAGCGGATCGGAAAGTTGTGGTGTACTTACAGGATGGAGTATTATTCAGCCGTCAAAAAGGCAAGAGTATGTCATCTGCAGCACGTGGACGGAGTTGGAAGGAAGCGGGCTGGTGGAGATAGACCAGAAGGAAGAGCAATGGCAATGGTTTCTCGAGGATGTGGGATGTAGGGAAAACAGACAGAAGGACAAGAAAAGGTCAAAACTAGCAGCTGACAAGGGAACTAACGCTAGAGCCAGGGAGGATGAAACCACAGCAGGATGAGCACAAGAGATTGGGGTGACGGTCCACGAGCGATGGGGGGGTGGGAAGACCTCGAGATTCCCAGCGATGTAGAATATGCACACGCAGGTGCGCAATGGGGAAAGAAACACAGTTGTGTAAGGAGAAAGGCGGGAAGAGACATGTTTGAAAAAAGGAGCTGGGCGTGGTGGCGCGCACCTGTAGTTCAAGCACTGGGAGGCAAGAGGCCCGGGATCGCTCGAGTTTGCAGGTTCGAGACGACCCCGGGCAACACAGCGAGACCTGGTCTCGAAAAAGCAGCCAGGTGTGGTGGTGCGTGCCTGTAATCCCAGCTACCTGGGAGGCTGAGGCTGGGGGTCGCCTGAGTCCACGGGATCCCAGATCGGGGATCTGGACTACTCAGATCTGATCCCTGATCTGGACGACCCCGCAAAACATAGCGAGACCTAGTCTCAAAAAATAACTGGGCGTGGTGGTGTGTGCCTGTAATCCCAGCTGGATGGGAGGCTGAGGCTGGGGATCACTTGAGTCTGTGGGTTCGAGACTATCCTGGGCAACATAGCAAGACCTGGTCTCAAAAAATAGCTGGACGTGGTGGCACGCGCCTGTAGTCCCAGCTTCCTGGGAGGCTGAGGCTGGGGATCACTTGAGTCCCTAGGATTAGGGAGTACCCTGGGCAACATAACGATGGTCAATGGGGCTGGCGGCCATGGACGTGGGGTGGGACACACGGACGGTGGGAGCCTCTGCCCAGGCCAGACGTAGTCGCGAACTCTGTCCCCTCCCCTGAGCGGACACTGCCGTGGGGTCGGCCCCTGGCTGGGGTGAGCTCACTTGGAGAGCTCCCGGGGGCAGGGGCGCGCCTGGTTCTCGGGGCGCGCCTTACCCCCGCGTTCTCGGCACCCCAAGAAGCCGCCCCGTCCGGGGCCCCCGCCTACGGGAGGCCCACGCCTTCTCCGGCTCATTGTGTGACGCCCTGGCCGGGCCCAGCCGCGGCCCCTGCCAGCCGCCATGACGCTCAGCACGGCGTGGCCGAGGGTGGCGTCTCCTGAGACTCCCGTCGGGTCTGACGCGTCCTGAGCGCGTGCTTGCTCAGCCCAGGCAGGCCACACCGGGAGCCTCACGTGGCGCCACGGGCACGGCTGAGTGGACAGGCGCCTTTGTCCACAGGGAGCTGCCCAGCGGAGAGGGACGCGCTCGGAAGCATTCGGCCAGGCGCGTTAGCCACACGCTGGACACAGCCGGTGCTCCGAAGGAGGGGGGTCGGCGGGGCTCCCCCACGGCGGGCCGCCTGGGCACCCGGCATTGTCGGCTTGTGGTGACCTTGCTAGGCTGATGCTCATGGCCTTTTCGGACTGTTCAGTGGACTCTGATCCACATTTAAAAACTGGAGTCAGCCGGGCGTGGTGGCGCACACCTGTAATCCAAGCGCTGGGAGGCTGAGGCCAGGGATCATTTGAGTTCATGGGTTCGAGACTACCCTGGGCAACCAGGCGAGACCTGGTCTTGACAAAGCAGCTGGGCGTGGTGGTAGGCGCCTGTAATCCCAGCTACCTGGGAGGCTGAGGCTGGGGATTGCTTGAGTCCATGGGATCAGGACTACCCTGGGCAATACAGCGAGACCTGGTCTCAAAAAAAATAAATAAAAGATCAATTGGAGTCATAGCTGTCCTGTGGAACTGGCCACTTGGCCATTTTCACATGCGCAGTTCAGCGGTCTGAGGTATAGTCACATCGCCTGTCATGCAAACATCCCCATGTAGGCACCCAGCACTCTTCCCTTTCGACAACTATGTCCCCCCTAAACATGAACTCGCCACCCCCAGGCCCAGCCCTCTGGCTCGACCAGTCTCCTTCCAGTAGGAAGTAGACCAGTGGATTCATACACTGTTGTCTTTTGTGGCCAGCTTATCCCACTGAGTCCTCCAGATTCAGCCGTATTGTGGCACGAAGGAAAGGCGCTTCCTTTTTGAAGGCTGCGTAATATTCCACCATCCGATCAGCTGTTTTTCTTCACTCCCGCATCCGCTGATCCGCTGGTGGACAGCCGGGTTGCTTCTACTTTTTGGCCGCTGAGTGAGAACGACGCTGCAAAGAGCACGGTGAGGGGTGAGCTCATGCACATCCTGGTGTTCTAAGCCAGCGATGACAGCTTCCTTCTCTACCGGCTGCGTGGTGGAAGGAAGAAACTCGCCCATGCATCTTGACAGCTCCGTCCCCAGCGCCGGAGCTCTTTGGCCTTTTCTGACTTTGCTTGTTTGTAAGAAACGGTGTCACGACCCATCGAAGCCTCGCGCGATTCTGCTTATCTGAGAAATCCGGCCAACGCAGAGACAGAAGGTAGACCAGTGTTTGCCCGGGGCTGGGTCGGGGAGGGAGCGGGTGCAAGGTTTTGTGTCGGGTGATCAGAATGTCCTGCAACTGGCCGGAGGGGAGGGTTGCACAACCGCATGTCCTAAAAGCTGCTGAGCTCTGGGCTTTACAGGTGGGCGCGTTTACGGGCTGAGTCAGCTCTCAGAGCCGTCGCAGCGTCAGCGTAGGGTTTTCAAGGCTCCTTCCCAGCTCCCGGTTTAATGGGGCTTATCACGCAGTGACACCTCGCTCACGGGGCGGCCGGAGTCACGACGGGGGGCATTTCCAGCACCCCGGCGGTTGCTCATGCCCTTTACAGCCAGCCCCTCCCTGTACCCCAGCCCCTGGCAACCCTGATGGGCGTGGGTCCCCGTGTCAGAATGCCCTTTCAATGCCGTCCTGTCACGGGGCGGTGTCTCCAGCTGGCTTTGCGAGCTGCTTCCGAGGCTCACCCTGGCGCCCCGGCCGCTGAGGCTGTCCCTGTTAGGCCGGGGCCCCTCACCCGCTGACGGGCTTTCGGGACACGCTAAGGCTGGCTGCGAAGCGTGCTGGTTGTTGATGCACGTGGGCTTGGGTCCTGCGTGGAAGGTTCCCCGCACGTTGCTCCAGCTGTCCCCCGCTGGGGACAGCCTCTCCAGCCTCTCTCCAGCGCCCAGCGCCCATACCCCCTCTTCCAGGCTGCCTTCCTGGCTGTCCGGACCTGGGCCTGTTGGGCTGAGGCGTGGCCACGTCCTGCCCTGACGCCGTCCTGCGAGGGGTGCCCGGGCTGACCATCTCTCCCAGGCCTTGGGCCGCCTGGCCGGATCCTTGACCCCGGGGCGGGCGGGGGTGGGCCAGCCGCCGCAGGCGAAGGCCATGAGCCTGGCCGTAGCGCTGTTATCTGATCAGCCGCCTCGGGTCTGGTTCCGCGGACGGAAATCCCGACTCAACGCAGGGCAAAGTCCCCGCTGGCCGGGTAGGGGGTCACGTCATGCCACGGGCGGCTGTGCGGCCAGCGCGGTGCCCGGCTCTGCCGGATCCTGTCCTGGGCGTTCGCACGTCAGCCCAGGAGGGCGGATGCTGACCACTCCGTCGCCCATTCTGTGGACGAGGAAGTCGCGGCCCAGAGAGAAACGGCAACTCGCCCGCACCACAGCCTAAGAAAGCCGGGCTCCGAGAGCCACTGTGGACGGCGCCCATTGGGGGGGGGGGGCAGAGCCCAGAAGGGGGGGGCAGAGCCCCGAAAGCCTTCTTTTGGAGAGAGACGCGTCCGTTCTGCCTCCCGCTGGCGAGCCGCCTGGTGGGTGAGGACAGTTCCAGGATCCAGGCCCGGCGGCCTGCCCGAGAAACGGGCCGTGCGGCCAGGGCTGGGGAAGCCGGGTCCGGACGTCGCGGCGCTGCTCGGACCCCGCTGGCGCCGCGTGGACGTGGCGCGTGTCTGAGGGCTCTGCGGTGTGCGTTTGGAGCTGTGTGACGGCGTCTTTCGTGCGTCCAGCCGCCGTCGCCCGGGGCTGGGACGGGACGGGGCGTGTGGGCACGTGGGGCCGGGGTGGCGGTGGCCCAGGCACATGTGGGGGGCGCTGCGTGACCCCGCCGAGCTTGTCCTGCGCCCCTGCTTCCTCCAGAGCCCAGCCCAGCGCCGGCCTGATGTCCCTGTTTACCCTGAGGGCCCAGCCCAGGCCGGCCGGGAAGGCAGGGTGTCTGGGCCTGGGGCCTGGGAGGAGAGGGTGCTGCTGGGGCTGGGGCTCTGCCGGACCGGACGGTGGCTCTGGCTCACATGCCTCCTCCCTCAGGGACCTCCGGCTCCTGGCCTCCGCCCAGCCCCTCTGGACCCTCAGTTTCCCCATCTGTCGCTCGGGGCTGGGCGTGACACCGGCGTGGTGGCCTTGCAGGCCGGGGTGCTGGTGGGCAGCGGTCATGCGGGAGAGCTGGACACAGCACCTGGCACAGGCGCCGCGAGATGCCAGCCCCGGTCTTGGGCCCGTCTCGCCTGCACCCCCACGCCGGGCGGCCTGGCGGCCAGAGGCTCGCGGCCCCGAGGACGGGCGGTCGAGCTGCCGAGGCCCGCGCCCCGGCCCGTCCCACCGCCTGGCGGTCTCCGAGGCCCGCGTCTCCTCCTCCGCCTCCCGCTTCATCGTTCCTGCGGTGACGTCAGCGCCGCCTCCTTCACGCCTCTGCGCGCGTCAGGAGGCACGGCCGGGGTCCTGCCACTCGCCGGACGAGAGCCGCTGCCCGGGCCAGGCAGCGCGCTGGGCGGCCGTCTCGCTCCCCCACGGGCGGGCCCGGCCCGGCCCGGCCTCTGCCTGCCTGCGGGCTCAGGCCGCTGGGGGACACGGGGGCCCTCCTCGCCTGCTGGGGCGGGGGTGGTGCCCCGGCCGCGCTGGCCGCCCTGGCCGCGCTGGCCGGTGACACTGACTCCCGAGTGAGGGGTGGGGCCCCCTCTGGCCGGGGCTCCAGGCACGTGAGCGCTGCGGGGCTGGGGGTGGGGGTGCGGGGGGGGGTCCGGCGCCTCCCTTCAGGCTGGGCGAGGCCGGCCGGAGAGGCCAGCGCTCCTGGCCAGGAGCCCGGCTGGACGTTCCCTCGGCCTGTTCGGGAAGCGCAGCTTTCACACGTCAGGAGATTTCGCGCAGACCTCGGGCCTCTGGGCTCTCGCAGGAAACCACGGCCGCTCTCGGTTCCTCTCTCGCGCCCCACGTGCCGGCTCTGGCCACGCGGGCCGGCCTCCTGCGCGCCAGCTTCGCCGCTGCCTGGGCTCCGCCCTCCGGCCCTGGGGTTCGCGGCGTCGCGCCCGCCTGACTGCGCCCGACCCGGCCGCCCTCTCCCCGGCCAGCGCTGTCCTCACTGCCCGCCCGGGTGCCTCCGCGGCGTCCCTTGCCCCCTGCCGGCCCCCGGTAGAGGGACGGCGCCGCAGAGCTGGGGCCGGGTCTGCCGGCCCCAGCCCCCGGAAGAGCGTGTGCGGGCATGCAGTAGGCGCTCAATAAGTGCTTGCTGGGTGAGCGCGGGAGTGCGCGGGACGCTTGGCCGCCCCGTTCCGGCCTGGCCGTCCGCGCCGGACCTGGCGGTCAGGCGGGTCGGGGTCCGGCGGACGGGGCGTGGGCGCTCCTGGGGCCGGACCCCGCCAGGCCGCTGGGACGGTGGTGGCGCCGCTGCTCGGGCCGAGGTCGCCCGCCCGCCTCACGCCGCCTCTCGCCCCCAGAACGTGCGCATCGACCCCGGCAGCCTGTCCTTCGACATGTGGAAGGAGATCCCGGTGCCCTTCTACCTGTCGGTCCACTTCTTCCACGTGCTCAACCCCGAGGAGGTCCTG
>PVHY01034233.1:0-10569 GCA_004024945.1 Uropsilus gracilis | reverse complement strand
TGTGTGTGTGTGTGTGTGTGTGTGTGTGTGTGGTTGTTGCTTCCTTGCTTGTATCCCACAAGGTAGAGATTTTGTCCCATAGGGTACAGATGTTCTTGGTATTAACAGTAAGTATAGACATTGGGGAAGTAACAAAAGAAAACTAAATCATTTAAAAATTTGGTTTGATTTTATAAAAGCAATGTTATATTTTATGTGATTTGCTTTCATTTTAGTACAATGTTCATGCAGGAATCATTGGACACATAATTATACATGTGTCAGTTCAGTTAATATAAATTTTATTTAATTATATCATCAAAAATCTGCTCATGTGGTTGAGTACACATCATTTTTTTTATAGGTTGTTACTCTCGTAGCAAGGCCATCTGCTCTCAGACTTTACAAACAGGAAGCAAAAATAGTTTCAGGTTAGTATAATTTGGAAAAAGGTTATTGTATAAAAGGAAAATACAGAAAGTGTTAAAAATATTGAAACAAAAATTTAATCTTGGAAAGTATATTTTATTTTTTTAAATTCTGATTTCAAAAGTATTATCCCAACTAATCTATGAGAAATAATGCAATGCTTATTACTATCATTAATGACACTGGTGGGTGATTTTGGTGAAGGGTTAGTCGAACATGTATACATATGGAGGAGTAAAAATACAAAATTAAAATAACTGAAAACTGACAGCTTAAAAATAGCACATTTCCTGCAAGAAACAAAACCTTGATTCTCAAAACAATGAACTTCTGATAAGGGAACTGTATTGTGTACATAACTAACTGAGTTCATTTCAATTGATCAACTTTAGGATTTGTCTATAGGAAAAAGTGGTCTCAACACTAAAATTTGATACAGAAAGATCTGCCCATCACCCATCTGGCTTATCCGTCACAGTCACCTCTTGTTTCTCCCTCAACCCCTGTTCTATAATAAATCACCCACAGTGATGACTAATGGAGTCTAAACGTGAATCTGATTGTGTCTCTCCACATATAAATGACTCGTAGGTATTCACTACTCAGAGATATTTAGCATAGTGTGGAAAGCTAAAATGCAATGGGTATGGGTATTGCATTAAAGTTACATCTAGTATGTGATCGAAGAATTCTACCTCTCAGTATCAAGCAGAAAAACACAAAGACACTAATTTGAAGGAATGTGGGTACTCCTGTGTTCTCTATGGCATTATTATAGAAATAATCTCAACACTAGTGATAGATGAGTGGAACAGAAAGATGTGTTATGTATACACACAGTGGAATACTACTCAGCTATTGGGAAAAGATGAAATCTTGCCATCTGTGCCAGCTGAAATAGAACTGGAGGGGATTAGGATAAAGTCAGTCAGAAGGATAAAGACAAATACCAGGTGATTTCTCTCATTTGGAATAGAAAGGAACAAAATAAACAGACAAATCTTAAACAAACAAAACAAGTCCTAAGATTGCAACTACAAGTTGAATCAATCAGAAGGTGTTGTGAGGCATAGACAGCTAGGAGGTGAAAGAAAGCCATGGACTTTGGTGGAAGATAATGGGTAATTTGGCAGAGGGTGTGGTGTGGTCATGTACATTTCAAGAGGTGTAAACCTATACCCCTAAAAATACTGTTGAAGACCAACACTATCTCAATAAAAAATTCAATTAAAAATAAATCAATAAGTCTGAGTACTACAAAATTGTCAGTCTCATTTTCCGCCATTGTTTATATATTATTCACTCATATATGTATGCAGTACAAAACATCAGATTATCAAGCTATTCATAGTTTGGTTTAAAAAAAAACAGTTTCATATCTCAATGGTTTTTGACATACTAGTTTCTGGCTGAAATCAATTTTCATCCCTGCTCCTGAAGCACTATCTTTGTGAAATTTTCCTAAACTTCATATAGAAGTGCTCATTCTATTTTATCAGTTTCTAGAATTACTGCACCTATACTACTTCTTTTTTTTCAGTATGTCTTTCTAGATTATGACCTATCTGTGGTCAGGCATATTGTTTTCTCTTCATCTTTATGTCTCCAGTACTCAACCACACATAATAACTTAATACATGCGTATTCAACTAGAGCAAGGAGGAAAATGTTATAGGCGGGAAAAAAAATCTAAATTCATGATGAAAGGAGAGGTAAACTTTTACTGTACCTGTCAGCATTAGGAAAACTTCTGAAAGGATGGGCCATTTAAATTAAAACTTAGGTGATATGCAAGATTTTATATCTTAAAATAAAAAAATACATGTAGGGGTACTTAATCTCTTCAGTAACTGGGGGTATACACAGTAAAGTTTCCCAACTGAAATTTTCTTCTAAATTTGCCTATTTTGGGAAATAAATCTATGAAGTCATATATCATCAAGCATCAGGAAGAATGAGGGGGGAAATGACAATCTTTTCATAATTGAAGATGCAATTACATGTAGTCATTTTTGAGAGCAATCTGGAGTTAGAGAAAAGTGGATCTGAGCATAGTATTAGCATTATTGCTACTGTAAATGGATGCTCAAATATCAGTTATCTAACAGTGAAATTTTCTCTTTCCTTTGTAATCAGTCTTCTGCCAGGCTTCCTATCACATGGTTCTCCTGAAAAGCGTATATCAGGGACAGTATATTATGTCACTGTCCTTTTGGTACATGGTTTCTGCTCTCTACCAGAAATTAATTGCCATTCCTATTTGGAAAGTAGAGAAGCTCAAGAAGGGTTTTGGACCAGTTTGGAAGTTACTCTATTTACTTCCAGTCAGCAAGTCACAAGGCAGGAGTCACATGACCAACCATTTCTAATGGTAAGGAAATGTGAAAAATAGAGTCACACTGTGGGAAGGAAAGGACCTAGTTTGAGGAACACCAACAGTTCCTGATACAGATATCTCTGTGACTCGTCACTTGCACTCTGAATTTATGCATTCCTCGAAAAAAATACAGCAAGTTATAAAAGGAGTACGGATACAAAAATGACCGGTGGCTTTTCACCTGAGAGGGAAAAAATTGGAGGCAAAGTTGGTATTCCTTCCTAGAGAATGGATAAGTAAAATGAGCCACCTAAGACATTATAAAATACTGTGAGACAATCAGTTGTGATACAGAGTAACACATAGCAACCTATAAAGATGTCAAAAAGTGTGTTAGGAGAAAGAAATTGCACAAGATTTCTAGCACATCATTTATGTCAATTTTGCAAATAACCTAAGTTAGTACTATATATTTACCACAAATATATGCTTTATAAATAACTGAAGGTGGAAACAAAGAACATCATCAAAACACAGGTGCAGGCTACCATTGGGAGGTGAGCTTGGGGATAAATGAAAGAGTAAGAAGGCAAAAATAGAAAAGAAAGATGTACACAGGCTGAGAGTATGACATGGATTCTCAAGTGTCATCAGTTCAATTCTGTTTGTCTGAGCTCTCCCCAAAGACAAAACAGCCAAATCCAAAGTAAACTAACCCCTGTATACAGGAGGCATAAAATGCAAATTGCCAACTTTGGGCTTTCAAGTTTCCAGTATCACAAAGTCATCACAGTCAATATTTAACATTCAAAGAAAGACATTAAGTGAGTCACTCCTTAGAACTCAAAACGGCCTTAGTCCTCAGAATTGAGGTTGTGCTAGCTAGCAAGTACTAATTGTAATAAGGGCTCAAATAAAGGTCAAGATCATACAAGATTAATTTATAACAAGTAGGTCTGAATTAATTGGGGTAAGTAGGGTCACTGGGATACAGCCCACATTTCTGAGGACAGAGCATATAAATGAGAAAATAGTAGATTCAGTAAAGACCAAAAGAGTTGGGAATGTACACTCTAGGAGTTTAGAAATGCCAGGAGAGAGAAATAACAACTGTGGAGTATTTGGGAAGTTAATGAACAACAGGAAGGAATGGAGCAGAATAAATGAGAGGGAGATTACCTTGAGATTGGAAAAGAGATATTTGGGGTTTGTCATACATGCAAAATATTTTGTAGTTTGTTCCCAACTGCAAACAGAAAGAAATTTGTTATCTAATTTTGGTAAGTTAGTTGCATTTTTTGATAAGTTAATTTTAAACTTAAAAAATCTTTCCATATTTCAAAAGACTTTCTTAAAATGCTTACTGTAAAGTCTGTAAAAGAGTGAAAAGAAATATAAATATTTGTCAAAAAATAACTTTCATTTCTCGAGCATAGAGAACATTTGTATCATAGAATACTATTTTTTAAAAGAAGTGAACTAAAACAATAGCTTGATAAACACAGAAATGTAAATAACATGCAAACCTCCATATTTGTGTTTATTTGCATGTGTGTGTATGTGTATGTGTGTGTGTGTGTAATCTGAACATGAGGACATATGACTAACAAAAAAGTAACTGGGGAGAAAGAGGCAGAAAGAGTGGAAGAATAAGGGCTTTCACATTTTTTTATATGTGCTTGTTTGAAGAATGATAAAGATAAATTTGAGGGTTATATACTTAATAATAAAAAATACTAGAAAAATCTTGAAAGAAAAAAGAAATTCAAGTTCTTGGACTATTTAGATTGTGTGTATAGAGTGTGCAAGGAGAGAGGATGGATGGTTGCTGAGCAGTGAGGCTGCATGCAGGAGAGAAATGGACAGCTTTGGGGAAATACTTTCAAAACTGAATTTACTAACGGAACCAAGTAATGGATTAGGTCTACCACCTAATCTATATCAATCTATATCAAGATTGAAAATTACAGTCAGAATTGGGAGGGGGAATAAAGAGTGGAAAGGGGTACTATGGAGAGTGGTGAAGGGCTTTTAGTTGCATGGTGGTTGGAATGGTGTACTAACATATGCCTGAAGGGCATGATTCTATATCTCTAAATCAGAGGACACAATGTTGTAACCCAAGCTTACCTCGATTAAAAAAAAAAAAAAAAGGAAATATTTTCCAGGGATTAAAATAGGCTGGAAATACAGCAGAAGGTACAAATGTGGGAGAAAAAGATCAACATCTTTTGAGTATCTGCTAAGTTTGAGGGGTACTCTTATTAACCCCAAGGGATATATTAAGGAGCAACTACAATAGTCAACAAAATAGGCCTGTTTAGGGATTAAGAAAATAAAGACTGAATTTCAAAAGTCCCTGACCTATATATTTACCAAGTAGACAGGACTGTGCTGCAGGTTTTGAACCTAGGGGTTTTTATCAACTATTATTCAGCATTAACACCACCATTGTCAATGCAAATAACACTTCCTTTCCTGGACTTAGATGTGATTGCGAGAATATGTGATCTTAGTTCAGTGTAC
This sequence comes from Uropsilus gracilis, assembly GCA_004024945.1. Taxonomy (NCBI): domain Eukaryota; kingdom Metazoa; phylum Chordata; class Mammalia; order Eulipotyphla; family Talpidae; genus Uropsilus; species Uropsilus gracilis. The sequence continues at coordinate 5,318 of PVHY01034233.1, read as the reverse complement.
GTGAGAGCTCATTTTAACCATCTAGAAATTTCCTTTGCTTTGGAAAATTTGTAACCATACAGTCAAGTTTATTCCAATAATTATATGAACAGGCAGTCCAAAACTTTTATTTAAAAAAACTGAAATAAAAATAATTGTCATATATTCCCATTCTCCATATGGGGGGACATAATTCCTTAAGATTCAGATTTTTTTTCTTTCCATATAACCATCAAGGAGAGGGACTCACAAAGTATGGTCCCCAAACCAGGAGGACTATAATCCTCTACGAATTTTTCTTAAATAAAAGTCCTGAATCTCATACCAACTGTGCCAAGTCATAAATTTAGGAATAGGGTTAAGTCTGTGTTCCAACAAACCCTCTATGTGATTCTAAGTCAATGGTTTGTGCAACCTTCTCTGTACCTTGTATGATTAGGGTACTAAGAAACCATTTAGGAACATTTTGATGATAAAGTTGCAGAGGCCTGGTTTTAGTGAAGAAATAATAGGGAAAAAAAGCTATTTCCATTAAATTTAAGCAGAAGTTAACTTTCATTTTTGATTGGCACCGACACTGACCTTTTAGAAGTATGAAGCTCCTGGCACAAATGCTTTTAATCTAGTACAGATTTTTGACCTCATCATTGACAGAAGGTTGGCATTTCTGATACACAAGACAAGACTATCTGACCTTTTTGCATAACAACGATTGTCATGATTGGCAGGTCTTGGCCTCTCTTTTGAAGAGATGTGGCACTTGGCACCCTCAACTCATATAAAGAACCTTCCTCCTGTCCTCTAGAGTCTGACATGACAGATTGCCCCATCTGGTAATATCCTGAGATCCTGTTGCTTCTAGGAGTCCACGGATTACTCTCCACTTCCTGATAATGACAGATTGTGTGTAGGTTGGCAGCTGCCACTCTGATGTCCTTTGTTGGCAGTGATATTGCTTTGACAACAAGACCTTTTCTGAACAGTAGTTAGAGTAGATTTCAATGGAGTATGGAGATAAGTTTGAAATCTTTCACCCAGAAGGTATAGATCACATTATCCCATGGCATCCTGCTGAGAAAATCAGACAGGAGGCAGTGCTAGAGATAATACCTTCCTCACTTGTGAAATCCAAATGGAGTAAGTACCTTATTCCACCTTGAATGTTAAAAAGAAAAAGAAAAATCATTGCTTCCTTCACCAAGTACATTGCAAGACACCAGAGGGAATATCATAAAAAAGAATAAGATTCACCCTTAGGGTATCCATGGTTAATTTGGCAAAAAAGATGTGCTTAAGTTCACATCTGAAAACAGTTTTGCCTTCTCTCTGCCTTATTGTGGTCTATGGAAATGAATAAACTCTCACATTTTATAAAAACTTGGAATTTGAGATAGGATATAAATTAACATCTGTTGCAAATTTTCATGTTTTCTAATTCAATGCAAAAAACTTGCAGACTATGTTAACTGGGGAAAGCAGGACTTGCTGTGGAACTGGGTGCCATTCTCTAGCCACTAGTGTTTGACCATGAGTAAAGGTTTTCCTCTTTTTCCAATCTCACCATCTCATAACACTATTGTAATCTTGCTCCTGCTGCCACCAAAATAACCTAAACATTTGTTATGCAGTTGGGCAATTAGCAAGAAAGACAGAAAATTGTGACTGAAATTCATTTAGTTCAATTTTGAAAGAATTCTTTGAAGGTGTCATTTGATGAATTTGGTGGTCCCTATAGCCCACTAAACTATCAGCCACTGAAAATATTCCAGATCAATCTAGATATTGAGAGCTATCATGAACATAGTTTAAGTCAGGTGCATTCTCTCCGAAGTTCAGGGGCAGGCATACATCCTAAGGAAGGCAGGTATCAAAGTGACATAAACACTTCATAACAAAGGAAAACTGAATGCCTACCACTTTCACCATAAGCCTTCCTAATTGCTAAAAGGAAATTTGAACAGTAAGGAAAAAAGAAAATGGGTGATGCCACCTGGTTTGATTACTCACAGACACATGAATACAGTGAGTCAGTAAGTTAGATAAATATGGCAGAGGAATACAAAGGAAAAAGAGCAAGTTGCTTCATTATTGATTTTCTTAAACTTGCTATGATGCCAGTGAGAATCACCTGGGAAACTTGTAAATATCCTGCTACCCAGGCTATAGTCAATGTCAATGAAATCACTATTTCTAGTGCTGGAACAAGCATGAGTAATTTTACATGCAATCCTCGTTGGAGAAGATGATGCATCATTAAATATATCTTTTGCACTATCCAAAGATTCTAAAATGCAGGATGCTGCCAGCTGTAAAGCCATTATCTAAACCAAATGTAACAAAAGATAAAATAGAAGCAGATAAAATTCAGAAGACTACATACCTCGCCCCCTTCTTTCGTTCCATTTACTAGTCCTTAGATATTTGTCAACACTTAAATCATGAGTCAGGTACTGGAGAGTGTCTGATAAAAAGAGGTCATCATCCATGGAGAGTAATTATGGAACAATGTCAGCCTCCAAGGAGTAATTGAAATCTCAACCTCTTCAGTAAACCATTCCAGAAGAGATAATTCCCTTTTTCCCAAATTTAGACTTCCCATTGCTAATATGATTTATTATTGGTAACTGTAAGTTAGCGATCTCCAGAGAAACAGAACAAATAGAAGAAATGAGGAGAGCAAGAGAGAGGGAGAGGTAAGGGGGAGGGAAGGAGGCAAAATAGAGATTATAGGAATTGGCAATTGTTTCAGGCCAATTAGACTTATGGAGAAGTGATGGAGGTGAAGTCCCAAAATCTGCTGCCAACAATACAAGCTGGAGAAGCAGGAAAACAGGTTTTAATTCATTCCAAGTCCTATATTCTGAGAACAAAAACCATAAACTCTGAGGGAAGGACAAGAATAAGGAATTGGCTCAAGAAAAGAGAATATTCACCTTTCCTTTGCCTTTTTGTTTCCTTTAGGCCTCCAGTGGACCAGATAATACCTACCCACATTGTTAGGGAAGGGTCTTTTCACTCAGCCCACTGAATCAAATGCCAATCTCTTCTAAGAGACACCCAAACAAGACAGTCAAGAATTCTGTTTAACCAGACAGCAGAGTGTTTTTGCAATCATTCCAATCTGGATAGTTCATCATGAGGTTCTAGCAGCTAAAGAATGTCAGAGTCCTTGGTGATCTTTACAGGCTTTAATGTTCTCTTAGGAACCAGGTACACAGGTCCACCTGGCAGAGAGTCTGGGCCAATTTATGGCAAGCGGGTAAGTGAGTCAGTAAGGCAGCAGGGAGTCCTTAACCCCCCCCCCAACTCCCCAAACTCCCCCAAGAATCTTCATGCTCTTTCTCTCAGCTCTCTAGTTCTACCATTCTCTTACATTCCCTCTTTTCTGGCATTACCCCCTCATACTCCAATTCCTGGGTAATGTTGTCCTTTACCCTCATCTACCAGGCCCAAGTGTGCACCGTTACACATATGAACATCCACTGGGCCAGGTATGTGCAATCATAGGGGACATATTACCACAGGCTCTGGTCATAGAGACAAATAGCAGAAGAGTAAAAACACTGATAATTCATATACCTTATAAGAGGAATTCCATATGCCAGTAAGTCAACACATGAAATTAACCATCATTGTAGTCAACACTGCATATTATGTTTGTTGATTAGTATACTATTTCCCTAGTACAAAAAGCTTCAGTATTGAGATCATCATTTATTCATGTATAAAATATGTATTTAGAAGCCCCACCTATGTATCTATTCCTGCTGTATGTGCTAATAAAATGCTGTTGAATAAAACAAGGCCCCTGTCCTACTGTAAGGCCAAAGTTAACCTTTCTTCCAGTATTTATCATCATACCTTGAACATAATGGAAGATCTATGAACCATGAAAATAACGAGAGTAGTGAATATGAGGAAAAATTTGAAGAGAAAGTGAAAGAGAAAAGGCAGAAACTAATGATACTGACAGCTATTTGAATACTGAGAAAACAATCTTGTATAAAAATAAAGCACTTCATAGAAGTAATTTTTTAAAAAGTTTCTTGCCATCTTTTGTAAATGGATTATCGACATCAAGGAAATTTTATACATGAAAATGGAAACAAACGATACTTTTAGAGACTTCTAGAAAATAAATGATTATGGGGAATTTCTAGGGAAGAGGCCCCACATTTCACCCCCATTTAAAAGGAAATATATTTATTTATATTTACTCCTATAATGATTTGTTAAGGTCCAGTTAATGACAAATTCTAAAAAGAATATGAGACTTTTGCCTCAAATTAAGTTTCTGATCAAAATACTTGGATACTTTTTGATTATAAAATGAGATTTTTATAATCTCATAAGCCATTTCCAGTCCTAAATAATTTGGGCCAAATAGATTTTACATGTGATATTTATGACTCATGTATCCTATTCTGTATAACTTCCCCTGATCACTCATTAAATCTGTTTTATGTGAATTTTTCTCAGCCTTGCACTTTCATTAACTGGAAAGAAGAGAATAAAGCCTACTTATAAACCAGCAGACCCATGCCACAGCCCTTGCTTGATGGATGTCTTCTTAATGAATTATAGATAGATAGATAGATAGATGATAGATAGATAGATGATAGATAGATAGATAGATAGATAGATAGATAGATAGATAGATAGATATTATATGTATATAGTAAACAAGTAGTACATGCCAGTTCATGGTTTTCATTAATTTTAATTAATGAAATGTACCACTTAGCTTGCTTGACATTTAAGTGAGTTACATAAATTTCAACTAGAGGTCAACATAAAGCAAGAACTTGCAAGTGTCATGAAGCACAAGAGAGCAGCTGCTCCACCTCTTAACTCAAATCCTGCCCCAAACCATATTCAAGTTTACCACCAATTGATTAATAGACTATGTAACAAATAAGTGATGCTGTAATTAGCTGCTAATGGCTGATTTTAAATTTAGTGGTTTGTGCTATTATTAAAGAACACTGTCTCTGTTGCTGTGTGCTTTTAATAGTTTATATTTCATTTTTGGTGGGGACCAAAAATGGACAGTGAGAAAGCCAGGGGCATTGCAGGAATCTTAATTGTAGGGAAAATGAGTTGGTCAGGATTTTTCTGCCAATAACCCCTATGAACAGCACCTGCAGTATGAAGCCCTCCCCATGATAGTACATGCCTGACCAGTGCCTGTGCATATATTCACCTGGGGGCTTGGAGGAGAGCTTATAAGGGCTGCATTATCCTGGGGTGAGAGAACGGCAAAAAGGATGTGAAGAAAGCACCAGAGAGAGAAAGAAGTCAGAGAAGGAGAGTGAAGAGTAAAGATACCACTGGGGCTA
>PVHY01034232.1:0-10590 GCA_004024945.1 Uropsilus gracilis | reverse complement strand
TTTTTTTTTTTTTTTTTTTTTTTTTTTTTTTTTTTTTTTTTTTTTTTTTTTTTTTTTTTTTTTTTTTTTTTTTTTTTTTTTTTTTTTTTTTTTTTTTTTTTTTTTTTTTTTTTTTTTTTTTTTTTTTTTTTTTTTTTTTTTTTTTTTTTTTTTTTTTTTTTTTTTTTTTTTTTTTTTTTTTTTTTTTTTTTTTTTTTAGGCATCTGTACTTGGTTCCTGAAGTGTAAATCAATGAAAAATTTGGCCATGTTTTCCCTATGTATTTCATGGTTTCAGGTCTTACATCTGAATTTTTTATCCATTTTGTATTGTTTATTGTACAAGGTATGAAATAGTTTTCTTGGTTTGAGTTTAAGTTTATTTTTTTGCATGTTTGGTTCAATTTTCTAGGACCATTTATTAAAGAGGCCTCTTTGTTCCAATATATGCTTTTTTTTTTCTCCTTTGTCAAAGATTAGTTGACCATATATATGTGCTTTTATTTTTGGGCAGTCAATTCTGTTCCATTGGTCTGAATGTTTGTGTACCACTACCATGCTCTTTTAAATATCAGGACTTTGTAATATAATTTGATGTCTGTAATACCTCCCTCCTCTCTTTTTTTGGTCAGGAGGATTTTCAATATTTGAGGTTTTTTTTATTGTTCCATGTGTATTTCAGTAATTTTTTGTTCTATCTCAAGTGTTATTGGAATCTTTATTGGAATTGCATTGAATCTGTGGATTGCTTTTGACTGAATAGCCATTTTGATAATAGCTAATTCTTCCAATCCATGAGCAAGGAATGTCTTTCCATTTCTTTAAGTCTTCTTCTATTTCTTTTAGAATGTTCTCTAGTTTTCTTTGTTTAGTGTAAAGACCCAGGCTGCAGGGCATGAGGAAGAACAATGAGATTGATTGACTGATTCAGAGACAGGGGCTGAGTTAAGTATGCACCATCCAGCCCTTTATTGCATTTTAGAAGTGTTATTTATCAGATTCAGAACTAGTCAAACAAGGGGAAGAAGTGGTTTAGGCAAAATCAGATTAGGTAAAAATTTTTTCCTGTGGGATAACTGGGGCCAGGGGGTTCACATATTCACTTGTTATCTCTTAAGGAATGTCACTTTAAGGTTAATATTGGAGGAACAGGGACAATGCTGCCCACTGGAGGTCAATCATGCCATTCTGTTTTCGGTATTCTAAAGACAGTTTAAAGTGAAATGAAGTTTTTGGCATTCCCAGCAGGAGACCTGGTTGGGAGAGCTCACAGTCTCCATTAGTACAGTTTCTTCACTTCTTTGCTTAGCTTTATTCTAAAGTATTTTATTTTCAGTGGTGAGATGGTGAATTGAGTGTTTTTCTTAAGTTGTTCTGACTGAGTTTTTACTTATAAGAAGGCCTGATTTTTGTTTATTGATTTTATAACCAGCTACCTTACTGAACTGGTTTATTATTTAAATCAGTTTTTCTGTGAATTATTTTTTTTTTAATTTTCTACATAGAGTATCATGTCATATGAAAGTATCATTTCTTCTTTCCCTATATATATTCCCTTTATGCCTTTCTCTTGCCTTATCACCCTGGCTAGGACTTCCAATATTATGCTGAAAAGCAGTGGCAGGAGTAGGCACCCTTTTTTGATTCAAGTTTTCAATTGAAATGATTTCAGTATGTCCCCATCAAGAATGATGTTTGCTATGGGTTTATCATAAATGGCTTTTATTATGCTCACAGATATTCCTTTTATTCCTATTTTTCTAAGGTTTTCATCATGAATGGGTGCTGAAATATATTGACTTTTTTTCTGCATTTATTGATATGATCTTAGGGTCTTTGTTTTTCTCTTTGTTGATGTGGGCAGGGGTTATGTTGATTCATGTTCAAATGTTAAGCCATCTCTGCACTCTGGGATGAATCTCACTTAGTCATGGTGAATAATTCTTTTTGTGCATTGTTGGATTTGGTTTGCCAGGATATTGTTTAGAATTTTTGCATCTGTGTTCATTAGGGATATTAGTCTTAGTTTTCTTTCTTTGTGATCTTTGTTTGTTTTTAGTATTATTGTAATGTTTGTTTCATAGAATGTATTTGGTAGTTTTCCTTCTTTCTCAATTCCCAGACCTATTTAAGTGCCTCTGGGAGGCAGGGGTTGAAGTTTGCCCCCTGGCTTCTTACTGTTGTCATGTGTCCTGAAGTCTCCCAATTGCAAGGTTTTCCTGCTGTCACTGGACTGGATCCTTCTCAACTCAGGTAAGGAATGACTGCACTGAACCTCCCGTTGTCACTTGTTGTGAAAGAACACAGACACTCTTTTCTTTTTTTTTTCTTGATATATTTGATTATCTGCTCTTGACATTCAAATCATTTTGCCTTTCTCTACCACCTTTCACAGTTTCCCTTTACTCATGGCTTTCATTAGAATGTAGAGCTGTACTTAAAGAAGGAGTTGTGGAGAAAAAATCATGACAGCTTATCTGGATCATTTTATATACCAGTAGGGAGTCATCTCATCTTATTTCACTAAATAGTGTGGTTTCAAGTCCCCACAGTTTTTATATATGTAGTCTGTTTATACACATAACAATCTCTTACTTTCTTCCATGAAGGACAGTGGGAAGATACATTGATTTAGTTTCAGTATCCAGAGAAATGGATGTCATGGTGTCTGGGAACCTCATGCTTTCCTCTGGGAGCTTAGGAAATATGGGTAACAATAAGAATCAGACATCTTTCTTATCCATAGCAAGCAGAATGAGCTATGAAGTATAAATGTACTAAGAATTCATTTTATATTAGTGATGCAAATCATGGTAAAAGAGTGTGTCAATATGTGCAATAGTTTTTGGCACAAAATGTATATCATGAAAATTTAAGATATGGAAAAACATGTTACTCCTAATTTTTAGTAAGGTTGTCATAATTCCTATGCAAATGTAAACCCCTTATGTTTAAATAGGAATTCTGACATCAAAACAGCTTTGTCCTGGGTTGGAATCTATCATAATGGCAGAAGTCAGCTATGGAAAATGGTAGATAGGTCATATTCCCAACATCTTCTGACTGATTCTTTGCATATAGGAAATATATAGATTAGTGTGTGTTGATTTTGTAACTGGCTACCTTACTGAACTGGTTTATTTTCAACTAGTTTTTCTGTGGAGTGTGTGGGGTTCTCTACATAAAGTATCATATAATCTGCATATACTGATAGTTTCATTTCTTCTTTCTCTATTTGTATTCCTTTTATGTCTTCCCCTTATCTTACTGCCTTCGCTAGAACTTCCAGTACTTTGTTGATAAGGAATAGTAACATTGGGCATCCTTTCCTGGTTCCTAATCTTAATGGAAATGATTTCAATTTTCCCCATTAAGGATGATGTTTAATGTGGGTTTTTCATATCTATGGCTTTTATTTTTAGTTTAAATTATTTTAATATATTTGAAGACTACATTTAATTTTATTATATGGAAAATAAACAATAATTTTCGTTGTTTAATATACATGTATTTATTTATTTACTTATTTTACATAATTGTTGGGTATGTCCCTCAATCCCGTCCCTCTCCCATCTCTGGTCACTCCAACTCCCTGTAGCTGCTATTTATTTGATCATGTTTTAGCCCATAGGTCTCTTCCTTTTCTGAAGCATTATCTTTTTCCCAGGCAAGGATCTGGGATCCCTGGTCTCAGTAGACAGTATTGTTTAGTTTTCAATTCTTGTTTTTGTGGTACACTTTCTCTCCAACTTCTTTGGGGCTGCTCAGTGTTTTGTCTTTCTTCTTGATTGTCTCCTACATTCTGGTTTTAGTCCTGTATTGTTGCTCCTTTGCCATTTTGCTGGACTCTGGCTTAAGGAGTCAGTCTTCCAGTCTTTGTTATTAAGCAAGTTCCTTGTGAAGAGAGACATTAGTGTGTAGTTAGTCCAGATTGTGTCCTCTCCATTTGTCATTTGCTGCTCCCCCTTGGGAATTTGCCATGATTTTGTGGCCTTCCTCTCACGGAGGTAAGGGAAAGTAACATGTTCTCATTGCAGGTTTCTCTGCTCCCTGATTTTGGCTCCCAGGCACTTGTGACCATATGATGTAGTTCTTTGATGAGGCCTTGGTTTGGTTGGTTATTCAATCTTTTATTGTTGATTTCCTCTGTGTTTTTCAGAGGTCCTGCCCGGGAGATCGGTGTTTCAGGTCTTCTTGTTGCTGTTGTTCCTCCTCCTTTATGTCTAATGTTGGTTCATTAGGGTTTTTCTTGTTTCTGGTGAGTACTGGCTAGAGTGCAAGAAAAACCAGACAAGGGGTGGAGGAACCCCCCCACCTTTCCCCCCCACCCTCCACTCTCCCCCACCTGCACATGCACATGCACATGCCTTGCACATGCACAGGGCATGTGGGGGGGGGGAGCCCCCTGCCCCCACCCAGGCCACACTTACGTGGGTGGGTCCCCTTCCCCTGGGCACTTTTGTTGAGATATGTTCCTTTTAACCTGAGATTTTTGAGGGATATTGTCACTAATGGATGGTGAGTTTTATCACATGATTTCTCTTTATCTATCACTATGATCATATGGGTTTTGTTTTTCTCCTTGTTGATGCAGTGGATTATGTTGAACCATCCCTGTGCACCTAAGATAAATCCCACTTGGTCATGGTGTATAGCCCTTTTTTATACTTTGTTGGATCCAGTTTACTAAGATTTTATTTTGTCTGTGTTCACTAGGGAGATTGGTTTGTAGTTTTCTCTTTTGTGCTATCTTGTTTGGTTTGGGAATTAATATAATGTTAGATTCATAGAATGCATTCGGCAGTTTTTCTTCTCAAATTTTTAGTTTTTCTTCTCAAATTTTTAGTAGTATAAGTGTTGTTTTAGTTTTGAATGTTTGGTAGAATTCATTTCTGTAACCACTGGTCCTGGGCTCTTGTTTTTAGGAAAAGTTGATGACTGCTTCAATTTTGTTGCATATGATTAGCATGTGAAAGTCCTCTATTTCTTCCTTGTTCAAGTTTTGGTGGTTGTATAATTCTAAGGATTTGTCCTTTTCCTCCAGATTGCTATATATGTTTGCATTTAGATGCTCAGAGTAGTTTCTAATTATCCTTTGGATTTCTGCTGTTTCAGTTGTGACTTCTCTTTTATTTATGATTCTCTTTTGAGTTTTGTCCCTTTTTTCTTTGTGAGTCTTTTATTTATTCTTTAGAAAAGCCAGTTTTTGGTTTCATTGATCTTCCAGTTTATCTTCTTAAATTCTATTTCATTTAATTTTTATTATTCCTTGACTTCTCTAGTGTTAGGAATTCTGTATGGAAAGAAAGAACAAATGAGATGGAAGAGATTGATTATGATCAGAGAGAAACCAGCTCATTGACTGGGCACTTGGAGAGCATGACCAAACCTTTTTCTATTAAGTTGGGGTCATATTTATACCTTGGTAATGAATAATCCCAATGAGGCAATGAGGAAGGGAAAATCCCCAGAGTCCTGGGACAGTGGCAGAAGTAAAGGCAAGAGGAGTTCAATACCTTTCAACATTTCAAAGAAGTGTCTTTGGGTAAGGCATTCTAAGATGCCAGGGTTATTGTAACAGGCAAGAGTAACCAGAAACCATCTCTGGTGTGCCAGAGGAGGTGAGAGGAAGACAAAACTGTGTCTTTGTTTTCAAAGCATCTCTTAATCTGTGTTCACATTTCACACTATAGAATTTTGGACTTTTTTTTTTTTTTTTTTGCTGCTCTTATTCTGATTTCTTTAGTTGAGAGGTTAGTTTATTTCTGGGTGTTATTACTTGCTTTTTTACATCAGCTTTTATTGCTATGTATGTTCCTCTTAAACTGCTTTTGCTGCATCTCATATATTCTGGAATGTCATCTGCATCATTAGCTCAATGTATGTTTTAATTTCTTCTATGATTTTCTTATTTACCCAGTGGTATAGCAATAGCATGTTGCTTAGTCTTCATGTAGTGAATGATCTCCTTGTTTACTTTTCACCATTGATTTAGAGTTTGCTGACTTTATGATCAGAAAATAATAGTTGGCATTATTTTAATCTTTTGTATTTATTAATGTTTTCCTTGTAGCCTAATATATGGTCAATTTTGAGAATGATACATGTGTCTTTGGAAAAAAAAGGTGCACACTATCTTTGCAGGTGCATTGTCTAATAGACATCTATTAAGTTCATGTGGTCTATGTCTTTCTTTAGCACTTTTGTGTTTTTGTATAGTTTCTCTCTAGTTTATCTGTCCTCTGGTAAAAGTGGAATGCTGAAGTCATCTGCCATGTATGTATACTCACTGATGCCTGCTCTCAGTATTGCTTTAAGTGCCCAGTGAATTTTGTTGCTTACTCATTTGGAGAACATATGTTAATGTGTTGGTTTTCTGATGTATGAACCCCTTTATCATTAAGTAGTGTCCTTTCTTGTCCTTTGCTACTTTTTCAGTTTGAAATCTGCTTCATCTATTTTAAGAATGGCTACTCCTGACTATTTTTGGAGGCATTTGCTTGTAGGATTGTTTTACAAACTTTTACTTCAGTCAGTGCGTATTCTTAGATTTTGAATGTGTTTCCTGGAGACAGCAGAAAGTTGATTTTTTCCCCATTTTTATTTAGTCTGCTACTCTGTGTCTTTTGATTGATGAGTTTAGATCATGGATATTTGGAGTGATTATTGATACTTTAGAATCTGATGTTGTTAATATGGTGGTCATTTTGAAGTTCTGCTTACTTCCTTGTTTTGTTCTTCCTGTTTATACTGTTGATTTTGCCCCAGACTTTTTGTAAGATATCTGGAGTGGAGATTTAATAATGGTCTATTTCTGTAGACTTTGTTTTTATGAGAAGATTCTTATTTTTTCCTTCATAAAGGAAGGAGATCTTTGCAAGGTAGAATATCCTTGATAGATATTTTTTTGCTTTGGAGTTTTTTAAACAAATGACTCTACTCTCTCCATATCTGAAGTAGTTCCTCAGAGAAATCTGACATCAACCTAATACATGTTTCTTTATATATTATCTGCTACCTGTATCTAGTCAGTTTCATTATTTTTTCTTTATCCTGGACTCTTGCAAACTTTACAATGATGTGTGTTACTGTGTTTTGTTGTTGTTGTTTTGACTATGTTTTGTCTGTTTTAATTTCCTTTTTCAGGCTTGGCAAGTTCTCTTCTTTTTTTCCTTAAGTATCATATCTTTTCAGTTCTAGTTACTCTCTCTTCTCCTTCTAGAATTTCAATTACTCTCATATTCTCTTTCTTTAAGGTATCTGAAATATCTCTTAGTTATCCTTCTGTCTTCTTCTATAGTATTTCTCTCTATTTTTTTTCTAGGTCCCCTCTATTTTGGTATCTCAAGGGGCACTGATTAGTTCTCTTTCATGTAATCTGTTTTCATGGCACTTCCCTGCATTTTGAGTTCCTTTGTTGCTCTTTTTATGGCCTGGATCTCTTTCTGCTTCTTTTTCAGGGGCTCAATCTCATTTTTCAGTATGTCAATTATATTACAATATTACACAGATACATGCATTCTTTTTATATTTTTCTACTTCTCTTAACTCTTTGAATTTTTTTTTTATGCTGAGTTTGCTTTTTCTTAACTCTTAGAATGCTGAGTTTGAATTTTTTGACAGATGAGGCATTTCATCCAGATTATTGACATTGGGTTCTGGAAGCTGTATTTCCTTTGGTGTTGTGCTGTTTACTAGAGGGTTTACTTGAATAGTTGCATTTTTCATCTTTCCTGTGATTTTCAGGCTTTTTCTATACATTGGAACACTATGTCTCAGGTATTAACTAGCATGATTATTAAGAACCTTGTACCAGGTCCTTGTATTTGATGATTCTGTCTTGTACTTGAGCTGTTTGGCTACCAGATGGTTGTTAAGTGGGTGTTTTCTATATCCACTGTACAGTTTTCTGCAATATGGACCACTAGCAACAGAGGCGGCTAACCTATCTGGGGTTCCTTCTTGCGGTGGCACACAGATCAGTAATCTTTGTTCATGGAGATGGAACTGCGGCCCACCATTGCCAGCTCCCCCATCATCATGGTCTCCTGGAGCTTGATATGGAGACCTACACTCAGTGTTCACTCTCTGAGGCATATATCCCAGAGGACCAGTCATGTGGACATGGCTTGAGTTCTGCACTCAGAGCTCTTCCTTCATTCAGGGCAAAGGAAAAGAGGCTGCTGAGTCTACTCTGTGTTTCAGTTGAATGTAGAATTGTACTTATAGGAGGAGCAGTGGAGAAAAGAAACCATGAAAAAGAAAGGAAAAGAGAGAGGAAAGAGAAAGTATGAAACCTTGTCTGGAACATTGTACACATGATGCAAGTAATCTGGGCTCATGTCCTTAATATTGTGTGATTTTAGATCCCCAGAATTATTATCTATGTGACATTTATTTCTTTATGGAGTTGTCTTAACTCCTTCAAAGAAAAACAATGGGAACATTCACTGATTTAGTTTCAGTATCTCAAGAAATGAATGACCAAGTGTTTGGGAACTTAAAGACTTGCCCTGCTAGTTTCAGAAAAAATTGTTACTGATTAATTTACAATAATAAGTTTCTTTTATACATAGAACAAGCAGAATGAAGATACCAAATGTAAATGTGTTACAGTTTAATTGTATATCAATGAGGTAACTACTGGTAAAAGTTTGTGGTAATGTAAACAATGAATTTTAGCACAGTATGTATTTAATGTGAGATTAGACTCTAAATTTCTCCTCTTTCTGAAAATTCAAGATCATATGAAAAAACATCACTTCCATTTTTTGAAAATGAAAATGTTCATAATTCCTCTATAAATAAATATTATCTATGTTTAAACAGATATTTCTGAAATCCATATCAGAATTATCAAGGATTGGATTCTATCATAAATGCAGTGTGATCATGCATGGGAGGTGGTAAATAGGTCAACCTCCCAACAAGAGTTAGCTTGATTTAAACAGTGTTACTTAAAAGAAATATTAAGTAATTAATACAGATGCATTTAATCTACAGATTCAGTCCAATTCTTAAGAAAATTCAAATGACATTTTTCAAAGAGATAGAACAAAAATTACTGAAATTCATATGGAATAACAAAAGACCTCGAATATCAAAAAGCCTCCTGATCAAAAAAAGAGAAAATGGAAGTATTATTATTCAGACTTCAAATTATACTATAAAGCGATAGTAGTCAAAATAGCTTGGTACTGGTACAAAAACAAACAATCAATGGAACAGAATTGAATGCCCTCATGTAACATCACACATACATAGTCAACTAATGTTTGATAAAGGAGCAAAAAAATTAAACTGGAATAAGGACAACCTCTTCAATAAATGGTGCTGGGAAAACTGGACCAAGATAACCAAAAAATTTAACCAAGACACCTCCCTCACACCATGTACAAAAAAACAAAATAACAACTCAAAAGTGGATAAAATACTTGGAAGTAAGAACTGAAACCATAAAATACATAGAGAAAAACTTGGATAAAACCCTCCATGTATTATACTTCAAAATCCATATGCGGACACATCTACAGATGGCAAAAAAATGAAGGAAAACAAACAGCTGCAACTACATCAAAAAAAAGCTACATAAAAAGCTCTGTACAGCAAAAGAGACAACAGGCAAAACAAAAAGAAACTAAAAAGAGTAGGAAAAATCTTTTGTTCTCCATACAAGTGATAAAGGTCTGATAACAAAGACACACAAAGAACTCACACAGCTTAACAAAACAAAGCAAAAAGCCAAATAAAAAAATGTGAAGTACTAAAAAAAACACTTTTCCAAAAGAGGAAATACAGATGGCCAACAGGCACATGAAAAAATGCTCAACATCACTAGCAATTAGAGAAATGCAAATCAAAACTTCAATGAGATACCGCCTTACACCAGTAAGAAGAGCCCTCATCCCAATATCAGGCAACAAGAAGTGTTGGCATGTATGTGGACAGAAATGAACAATCTTATACTGCCAGTAGGAACGTAAACTGGTCCAGTTGCTATGGAAAGCTGTGTGGAGGACCATCAAACTAATGAAAATGGAACCATCATTTGACCAAGGAATCGCTCATCTGGGAAGATTATCTATCCAAAGGAGATCTCGATACTTATATACTTATACAAAGGAACACCTGCACTTGGATGTTTACTGCTGCACTATTTATACTTGCAAGGACATGGAACTGATCCAAATGTCCCAAGACAGATGAATGGATTTTTAAAAAGTTGTGGTATATATACACAATGGAATATTAATCATCAATTAAAGATGACAAATTTGAGATAACTTGGATGGACCTAGGCAAAATCATATTAGCAACAACAAGTCAGAAAGAAAACGAAAGAAACCAAATGGCTTCACTAATGTATGGAACATAGGAAAAACAAAGGCCAGGAGAAGATTAAAATAAGTTAACAACCAAACACAACTGGGAAGGGAAGGAGGGATGTGGGTGAATGGGCAGGGAGAGGAGGTGGCAGGTGAACCCTGGAGAATACAAAGATATGATAGATAGATAGATAGATAGATAGATAGATAGATAGATAGATAGATAGATAGATAGATAGATAGATAGATAGATAGATAGATAGATAGATAGATAGATAGATAGATAG
>PVHY01034231.1:0-10579 GCA_004024945.1 Uropsilus gracilis | reverse complement strand
ATCTCCTGGGGGTCACTCACTTCCCAGGTCCCGGTTCCCTGTGGGTCCCCAGCAGCGTCCTTCCCTCCAGCCTGAGCCAGCTGTGCCCTCAGCTCCTGCCCCTGGAACAGTGCCAGCCCCCAGCTGGGCTCTGCCCAGAGCCTCGCATCCTACAGGTGGGCACCTCCAGCACCAAACCCGGAGCCCCGTGAGGCCTCCCAGAGACGAGGTGCCCAAGGCCGGGAACCCCGACCTTGACCCACTGGCGGGGAGCGGGTCCCACAGCCCAGTTAGGACTGGGGAGTAGCAGAGACTTACCGACCCCATTGGGAGGCAGAATCGTGCCTGGCTGTGCCCGTGCGCCAGCTTTTATACCTGCCCGAGAACTTCACTTTCGTTTTCCTTGTGACGTTGCTGGAAAGCTGCTAAGCAGAAAATATCTCTACCGGGCACGTGTACACCTTCGAAAACTGGGGATGTGCTGATCCGCAGATCTGGGCCCAGTGGTGCTGTGAGAGGAATCTGAGGACGGAGCTGGGGCCGCCTGTCACTGCCCAGAGCCAGTAGAGGTGGGAATTGAATGTCAAGGTCAAGGGCTTTCGCCAGCCAGGTGGGCATGGAGGATGGGCTCACACCCTGCAGAATCCACCTTCCAGGGAGGTCCTGGAGGCAGGGAGAGCCCTTGGCACAGACAGAGGCAGTGCCCAGGTAGGGAGGCTGGCTGCCAGGCCCTGGGGCTCCCCGAGCGTGCAGGGCTCAGAGCCTGGGAACAGGTCACAGGAGATGACGTTGTGGGTATCAGCCCCGTCCACCTGGGCCCCTCGGCCATGGTCTGTGTAGATTGTGGGGGAGCCTCTGGGAGAAGGAGGCAGCCAGATGCCCTTTGTTGTGCAACAAAAGTCTCAAGGATTAAGTAGGTGGGATTAACCATCACCACCCCCTTCCACCCCCTCCCCGCCATGACCTATGACCTGAGTCTACCCACATCCTGGGGAACTTGGACAACTGATTGTGTCACATCTTTGATAAAGTTCTGGGAGACCCTCTGGGGCCTTGTGCACCACTGCTGACCGTGAGCCAACTCCCCGTTGGTAACATCAGACACCCCGACTCCTGTGGCCCCTGGCCTAGCCCCTTTTGGGCCCCTAGACACTCCCAGCTCCCCACCACTGGGGAGTCAGCAGTTTGGGGATGAGTTCCTCCCCCGTGTATTCAGAGGGTGTCCCCTGGGGGACAGAGGCCAGAAACCTAGCCCTCTGCCCTGAGCCCACGAGGGCAAACAGCGCCCCCTGCTGGCACTGATTTGCCAGCGCGTTTGGAAATTGCGTTTCCAGACTCTGCAAACCCCCAGCTGTGACTCCTGCTTCTGGGGAGCAGAGGGGGTGATTCCCTCATGAGGACATGGGCCCCTCTTGGCCCAGGTGCAGCCTGAGTGTCTCCTGAGCTCGTTGAGGCAGGCGAGGCTCGCTGGGATGCTGGTGGGTGGGGTGGTCACTGTCTTTAGGGCCTGGTTATTTTGACTCAGGGCCACAGGGTAGATGGGTTGGTCAGGCTTTTGCTGCCATCAGCCTCGGTGACCACCACCTGTGGCGTTGCGTCCTCCCCCTGACTGACTG
Source organism: Uropsilus gracilis (assembly GCA_004024945.1). Lineage (NCBI taxonomy): Eukaryota > Metazoa > Chordata > Mammalia > Eulipotyphla > Talpidae > Uropsilus > Uropsilus gracilis. The sequence goes on along the minus strand of PVHY01034231.1, from coordinate 8,984 downwards.
TGCCCGGCCCAGCGGGTGTGCGCATGCGTGAGTGGGCTCACCTGGGCCTGGGAGGCGAGGCTAAAGGGCCGTGTCACCCCAAGGCGAGAGAGTACGGGAAGGTGAGCCCAGGGAGAGAGCATGAAGATTGCCGGGGGCCTGGGAACCTGCCTCCCGCCCCCCTGGCCCTGGCCTCCTGGTGTGTCTGTGCCACTGCCGGAGCCAGTAAAGAACCACGAGAGCCTGATGCTCAGCTGCTGGCCGTGGGGGCCAGAGTAGCTGCTCATTGAGGCCGGAGTAGCTGCTCGGTGAGGCGCTGCTCTGCAAGGTGCCCTCTGCACCCCGCCCTCACCGGCAACAAGGGGGCAGCCACGTGCCAAGCGCTCTGCGCCCCGGGCTCACAGGAGACGAAGGGGTCACGGTGACCAGAGGGAGCAGCGAGGTCAAGTGCCGACAGGGGGCGGGTCTGCGGCTGTGACGTGCATTTCCTGGGTCCCCCTGGCTGAGCCTCGGGGGCCCTTCTCCTGGGTGTTTAGGGTCAGGTTTAACATCCCAGGGGGCAGCTGAGGAAAGCCTTGCCCCCCCACCCCCACTGGGCTGCGTCTCTGCCAATCAGCTGGAGGTCTCACCGGAGTGGCAGAGTGGCGCCTCCTTCAAGAAGGAAGACTTCGCCCTGCCTGGCAGCCGCACATCAGCTCGGGGAGCCGCCGCCTCCTCCTCCCTGGACACTGGGCTGTTTCCAGAAGCTTATTTCTCATGGCTTGAGCCGGCTTGTTCCCACATGGAACCGCACCGTGGGCTCTCCTGGGTCTCAGCTGGCTGATCCCTCTGCGGAACACTGGAGCCAATTCCTCAGCGCAGAACACTCTATTCCAGAGTCTCTTCTGCCCGTGAGCCACCCGTTCACAAGCTATCACGGTTATAGTCTGGGGAAATGGCTCCACAATACACGTGAATGTGTTTGTACATACATAGGTAGGTATGTAGTTCTCTGTCTGTGTAATTCTTATACATATGAAATGTGCAACTAGTCTTCTTTCTATCAAGAACCTGGATGATGCAGTCCTAGTCCACAATTTTATAAATAAATCAATTGAGCTCTAGATTTTACTTCAACCATAAGGACAAACAAGTGTTCATGGCAAAGGAGAGCTTAAATTGAGTCAGGTCTTCTAACCTAAAGCTGTGTTGACTTTTGTCCTTGGATAAGACCATGGATCGATGTTTTATTTCTCAACCAGTGGACTTTCCTTTTTAGAACAGTGCTACGTTTACAGGAAATAGTGTGTCTTAGAGTCCATATACAAACTCTCTTGGTCTTCCTTGATGTTTTTCCTGCAGAGTTTTGCAGTTTTCCAGCATATTTTAAGTGTATTATTAGATTGATATATAGTTATCTCTCTTTTGATATGAAAGCAAGTGGTACTATGTTTTTCTAAACTCAAATTTCAACTGTTTATAGGAAAGCAGTGAAGCTTTGTCTTTACTATCTTCCTTCCCTTGCTAGAATTGCTTATTAGCTATTGAAAACTTTCTTGGCTCTTTGTGATTTTCTACCTATGTCATCGTCTCAGTTGTGAGTACAGCAACTTTATTTCTCTTTTCTTTGTTCTCTTTACTTTTATATTTTTATTTACTTCTCTTGATCCACTAGCTCTGACTTCCAGTCAGATGCTGAATAAGCTGCACGAGAGGGGACCTTGCTCTCTTCTCCCCAACTTTGGAGGGAAAGAATCTCATTTCTCTCCATTCAATAGGAATCCAGTTGAGGAAGTTCCCCTCTAGTCCTAGTTTCTGAGAGTTTTTTTTTTTAATTATGAATGGGTGTTGGATTTTATCAAATGCTTTTTCTGCCTCAAAAGTAGGATCCTATGAATTTTACTCTTTGATGTGTGGATGTGGAACAGACATTTCTATTCAAGAACTGATTATCTGTCTGTGATACTGTAATGAAGGACAAATATATGCTCTGCTTATCTGAATTTCCTATCCATGTTCTTTATCTATGGTTCCTGGGTCACAGCCTTCCCCAGAGACTTGGAATTGACTGTGTTGAGAGGTAAAGGCATTTCCTGTTATGCTCATGACACAGCTCTAGGGAGACAGCTGGGCATGGGGGCTTGTAGCCTGGGAAGTCAAAAGGAATAAAGGGTGAAACTTGGGCCGGGCACGGTGGCTCGTGCTTGTAAGCTTCAGCCTACTAAGCAGCCGGGGCTAGGGATTGTGGTTCGAGTCCTGCCTGGGGCCCGTAGCGAGACCTAGTTCCAAAAAAAATAGCTGGGCGTGGTGGTGCGCGCCTGTCATCCCAGCTACCTGGGAAGCTGAGGCTGGGGATTGCTTGAGTCTGTGGTACCCCGGGCAACGAGAGCCTGCGGTTCCACAGGCAAAAATAGCAAGACCTAGTCTCAAAAAAAAAAAAAAGGGTGAAACTTGGAGTCCCACCCACTTACCTCCCCTCCAGGGAGGGGTCAGGAGCCAGAAGGTGACTCAGCTGCCAACCACACTATGTCGTGACAATTCTGTCCAAACCCAGGAGGATGAGGCTCCGGGCTGGTGGGACGTAAGGGGTTTTGGGAAAAATGGCCTGTCTCAGCAGGGCATGGAAGGCATGGAAGCATCACTCCTTTTTCCCATTTGCTGGTCTAGGCAGCTCTTCCCTCTGACTGTGGATGCTCATCGTTTAGGACCCTCTTTGTGAGATCGGTTCCCTAGGGAGGGAATGGATTAGCTGAGTTCTCAGTGTCACTCTATCATCTTCCTCCAACGGGAGGAGGTTGTCCTGGGAAGCCCTGGTTGATGACCAGTGGGTCAGACATAGACCATAACGTGGCTTGTGATGGGCACTGAAGTCAGAGGAGGGGTTGCAGGATCCTTTGTTCCAGAAACTGAAATCGTGTCAAAATAGGCAGAACCCTCCAACCAACAAGCCATGGAAAAAAGAACAATCCTTTGATATGTGGCTTCTACCACCCAGGTTCCCTCAGGTTCGTACCACCCGTGCACAGCAATTGCCAGTCAAATGCAATCTGAACAAAGGGTTTCATTTACAAGGAAAATTAACCAGGAAAATAAAAAGTCCTTAAAGCCACAAGTGGCCAGTTATCTTACCCAGTCACTGTTTTCTGTCCCAAAACATGTGTCCATGATGGTGGCCCTTTGCCCCTCCAAACCTGAGGCAGGCACTCTGCAAAGGCCAGTCTTTCTCCAGTGTCTTCTCTCCAGTGTTCTGAGCTGCTCTGCTTCTCCAAGGCTCTCCAAACTTTTTCAGCAAATGCTGATACAAAAATCAGCTCTCCAAATCCCTGACTATCTCCAGGTACCAGCTTCCCATACCACCTTGCTGCCGTGCAACACTTCCCACACTGGCTTCTCTTTAGCTAGTCATTCTTTCACTATGGCTCCTAGCCACCCTCAGCTCACTCTTTCAGCTCACTCTTTCAGCTCACTCTTTCAGCTCACTCTTTCAGCTTTTGCCCAGCCTGGTCACTCGGCCTACTCTTTACCAGCTCGCCATAATCATGTCTCTCCTCTTCCCAAAAGTCTCTGTCTCCTCCAGTCTCTGCTCATCCTTTTACCCTTTCCCTCCCTGAAAACCAGAGGCTCCTATTTCCCCTCACACACCCAAGTTGCCACAAAGTAAAAGGAAAGTACCCTTATCTGGCTTAGGCCTCTGTGTTTTTCAGACATAGCTAATGGCAATACCTGCACATAACACGGCCCATGTTGGGAGTCACAGGTTCCCTGAAATGCAGGTAGACTCAGCTCAAAGCTCATGGTGGGGGAGGGAGGTTAATCTCACCTATTTAGTCCTTGGGAGTTTCTGTTGCACAATTAAAGGGATCAGGCTGCTGCTTTCTCCAAATAGCTCCCCTGAAATCTACACAGACCATGGCCGAGGGCCCCAGGTGGGCAGGACTGTTACTCCCAGCATCATCTCCAGTGACCTGTTTCCAGGCTCCTGCATGCTTGGGCAGCCCCAGGGCCTGGCAGCCAGCCTCCCTACCTGGGCACTGCCTCTGTCTGTGCCAAGGGCTCGCCCCACCTCCAGGACCTCCCTGGAATGCTCAGCAATCCTCCCAACCAGGCTGTCTCACACCCCAAGTCCTGTGCCTACACCCTTATTCCTGTGTTCAGCCTTGGGACACGCCATGTAGCATCAGCTTCACTGACACAGCGCAATGCAGTTGACCCTCTTGTCTGGATTTACACGTGCACCTCCCCTTCCCTTCTGGCCGCTAACTGGTGTGAGAATCTAGAGGTCATGGGTCAAAGGTCAGTGCTGGGGTCCAGGTGCTGGACCCGCCCAGTCCTGGGCACCCACATCACCTGCCTGTGGTTTCTCCCCCAGTACAATCCCTTGGGTTGTCACAAGACGTCGGCCCTCAGGGGGTGGCTCACTGGAGGATGCCCCGGGCCCCTCAACGTCTCATGTCCCTGCGGAAGGGACGGCTGTCCAGGCGCTGCTGGAAGCAACCCCAGCTCCCCAGCAGGGGCAGTTTACAGCCCCTCCCCCACCTCCAGGTGGTTTGACAGCGGCTGGGAGGGGTTGGGTGACCCCCGCGATTGGCATAGTGCGAAGTCTGCACACACCGCCCATGGCCCGTCTTTCAGGTAACAGTCCAGCCAAGGACACGCCTAAGGGACGACGGGGAGCCCGTGCCACCTGCAGACCAGCCTTAGCACCCTGGGAGGAGCGTGAGGCCGGGGGTCCAGGAGGGCAGCGCCAGAGGGAGCCCCAGACTGAGGTCGCCAGCCCCTGGCAGCGGGGAAGGCCGGCTGCCGCTCAACAACTGTCTGCTCAACTCAGAGCAAAGCCGGCCCGAAAGGAAACGCTAAGGCAGATTCTGCAGGGTGTGAGCCCATCCTCCATGCCCGCCTGGCTGGCGAAAACCCTTGACCTTGACATTCAATTCCCGCCTCTGCTTTACTGGCACTGGGTGGTGACGGGCCCCAAAACCATCTTGGGATTCATCTCACAGCCCCGCTGGGCCGGGATCTGCAGATCATCACATTCCCGCCTCCCGCAGGTGTATACACGCCTATTCCAGATACTTCCTACCGAGCAGCTTTTCAGCAACGTCACGAGGAAAGTGAAAGTGAAATTCTCGGCTCTGGGAGGGACAGGAAAAAAATAGTGAAATTCTGGGGCTGGTGTAAAAGCAGCGTCACGGGCACAGCCAGGCACCACTCAGCCTCCGGATGGCCTCGGTAAGTCCCTGCCACTCCCCGGGCTCTGACTGGCCTGTGGGACCCGCTCCCGGCCTGTGGGGGCAGGTCGGGGTCTCTGGGAGGCCTCTCCAGGCTCTGGGTTTGGTGCTGGAGGTGCTGGAGGCTGGCACTGTTCCAGGGGCAGGAGCTGAGGGCACAGCCGGCTCAGGATGCTGGCATGGGAACTCACCAGGGAACCAGGACCTGGGAAGTGAGTGCCTCCCCCACCTCCCCGCCCAGCCGATGGCCACCAGCTGCTGGTGGAGTCAGGGCCTCTTGGCTCTGGTCCTTCCTCTCCTACTTTCTCTGGGGCCCTCATCCTGCTGGGGCGTGAGCTGACGTCAGTGCTGGACCCCCACTCCTCTGAGAGGTCCTGATGCCAGGTTCCCATGGGGCCCAGGGGAGCGGGCAGTACCCAGGAGGCCCAGCTGGCCCAGGTCTCACTGGAAGTCGGTGTTGGTTTGGAGCATGCTGGGCTCAGAGAGTGGGGTCCCGGGGTCCCCTCTGGGTCTGAGCTCCCCTTGCAGCAGTTCACGGAGGTTCCTCACAAGACAGAGAGGCTCGTTACACCCAAAAGGCAGGTTCCTTTTTGCTAAGAAGGTGAGGAGGGGCGCGTGCACAGACACAAGCTCAGGGCAGTAACCCACAGGGGAAGGGTTTGGGGAAGGAGACGCCTGCAGGACATGGTCCAGGAGAGGCCCTCTGCCTGGCAGAAGCTGTGGCCCAGCTCCCCTCTGCAGGGCGGCTCTCCCTGTGGGCTGTTAGCTGCTGTGGATCAATCACTTCTGGGCTGTGACCAGGTGACTCCAAGGGACCCATGACGCTCTGCCCCGGCCCTGGTCTCCGTCCTCTCAGTTCCGGTCCGTGCCTGAACACATTTCTATGCTGCCTTAGCGGCCACATCCCTCATGTCTTTGTATCTGTTTATTTGTTTACTTATTTATATTAATATTTTTATTTTGTAATTACCATTCAACATCGGTCATGTTTGCATGTTGCATTGTACCCCTTACTCCCCACTGCACCCCCCCCGTTCCCACCCTTCCCCCTTCTGGTCATGCAGCTCCTCTTGCTGGAGCTGTTGGTCTGTGTTTGGCCCGCGGAACTTTTCTTCTTTGTTTTCACACTATATCCTTTGCTCCCCTGGGTGCGGACTTGCCCTCCTGGACAGGAATAGATGGGGCTACTCCGGTCTCCAGGAGCAGCTGAGGTGGACAGTTGGGCCGAGCACGTTGGGAACTTGTAGGGCAGATGTGGTGGCTTCTCTGGGGTCGTCTCTGGTGTCTGCCACCTGCTGCTGGTTCTGTGTCTTCTGGGTTCGGGAATGCAGCTCCCAGCCGAAAGCAGCGAGGCGTTCGCTGCTGGGGCCGACTTCCCCAGGTGGTTGGTCGAGCTCCTCTCCTCTCTCTTGTCAGCAGTTCGGCCGTGGGGTCACAGCCACTCGTGGTGGCTTTCTTCCCCCATTATTGATTGGCAAAGAAGGGAGCCTCTTAAACGCTGCACGTTGCTGTGGGGCTGAGGTTTGATTCCCCAGTGCCAGAGATGATGCAGGCAGGAATCTGTGACAGGCCACCTCAGTCACTGGTATCACCTTCCTGTCTCGTTGGTTCCCAGCACCGTGCTTGTCCCACCCAGGTTGTGAGTGCATCCAGGGCCACGATTACTCCCTTTCCTCTGCATTATAGTCACTGCTGAAGAGACTGGATTCTTCATCCCTAGTGCAGGACTATTGAAGCTGGAGTAGTAAAACTGAGGGGGACCCCTCCCCCCAACCTGAGCCCATGGCAGAGGTGCTCAACCCCCACCCTCTGCCCACGTGGAGGCAGAGGCCGGCTTCCCCAGCCTGAGATCCCTGGACCCAGAGTCCACAAGACCCTGAGGTCCGGGTGGTAAAGGACTCACCCTTGCCCCCCCCACCCTCCCCCAGCGGCCTAGGCCGTGGCAGGGTTGTGCTGGATGTCTTCTCCAAGGGCCTGCCTGGTGGGTGTCTCATGCTACGCTTTTGTCTTAGTCACCATCAAAATGGCAGAGTTCAGGGAGGGGAGCCCCCCTAGAGTGACCCCTAGTGCAGGAGCTTGGAGGCTGAATTCCGCCTGAGCCATAGCAGCTGTGGCCTGGGGGGCAGTTCCGTGTGCAGGTGGGAGTAAAGTTCACTATTTTAAAAAAATTTTTTATTTATTATTATTATTTTTTTTTGAGACCAGGTCTCACTATTTTTGCCCGTGGAACCGCAGGCTCTCATTGCCCGGGGTACCACAGACTCAAGCCATCCCCAGCCTCAGCTTCCCAGGTAGCTGGGATAACAGGCGCGTGCCACCACGCCCAGCTATTTTTTGGAACTTGGTCTCGCTACAGGCCCCAGGCGGGACTCGAACCGCGATCCCTAGCCCCGGCCGCTTCATAGGCTGAAGCTTACAGGCACGAGCCACTGTGCCCAGCAAGTTCACTATTTTTAAACAATTAATTAAATACTTTATGATGTAGATAATTATTTCACATCTTTGTAATTCCCGGGGCTCTCCCCTTCCTGATCATTCCCTCCCTCACCACCCCCTCACATTGTGAACTTCAGTTTTTTAGCTTGTTTTGACTTTTCCTCCTGGCCTTTTATTTGCTTTTCCTGTGTCCCATATATTAGTGAGACCATTTGGATTTTGTCTTTTTCTTTCTGACTTGTTTCTGTTCAAATTCACTATTATCTCCCTCCTTCCCCCAGGGCACCTCGGGTGGACAGCGTCAAGGAGGACATTAACCCTGACCGTAGGCGGAGCCCTCGCTGGCCTCCCTGGCTAATAGGCATCTGGGGTGAGATAAAGCGGCACCAGGCAGGAGTCCTGCCCCCTCTGCTCCCCCGGCCCCTTCCCGGCACGACTTCTCTGCCCCGTCCAAGACAGACCCTTCCCTGGGCCCTCGAGGACAGGTGGAGAGAAACCCGGACGCAGGATCTGCTGAAGGTGGCACAAGGCCAGGTCGGGGCACCCCCAGCCCAGGGCACCGCGGGGACGTGACCCCCAGGGGGAGCTGAGATCCGGGGCCTGGGTCCCAGATGACCCCAGCCCCAGGCTCGTGTCTCTCAGCCCAAGAAAGGAGAGAGTTGGAGGGGACGGAAAGTGCTGTAGTTGGCTCTGCTCTTGTGGAGCCGGGTCCTTGGTATCCAGAACTATGAGGGGAGCAGGGGGGAGAGGGCGGAGGTCAGCCTGACCTTCCATGGAGGCATTGAAGCACCATCACCAAGTGCCAGCCAAGTCGAGAGGAATGATGTTCAGTGGCGCTTTACTCAGCCACCCCGGAAGGTGGAGGGTTCGCGTCTGCGGTGCGTCCTGCACACCGGGCAGGTCCGTGCGGATTCCCGTGGACGGAGCGTGAGGGGCCCGGAGCCCCGGTGGGTTTTACAGCTTTATGCTCTCAGGGACCAGGTCCACGTGCTCAGCAGGCTGGGAGGCTGGGCCAGGCACAATGGCTGCAGGCAGGCAACAGGCCTCCCACCCCCACGCCACTGTGTGCTCTTCCTCTGGGCTGTCTCTGTCTCTCGCCTACTCTCCTGTGCCACTTGTCACAGTGTTGACAGTGATGGTAGTGATGGTGTCTCAGGCAATACGCACCTCCTCCCCCCAGTTATTCCAAAGGCCCATCAGTCTCTATGTAGCTGGCTGGTTCTCAGAGATCTCACTCACTCTGCCTTAGGCTGCTGGGCCCAGAATCACATCTGGCGTCTCAGCCTTTGTCTCAGAGTCTTTGCTTCCTTCTTGCCCTGGTCCTGTTCATCCTCTCTGGAACTCGCTGCCCTTATCTCTGCA
>PVHY01034230.1:0-10580 GCA_004024945.1 Uropsilus gracilis | reverse complement strand
CCTGGTGACATATAATGAACATTTAAATTCATGAATTGGAGGAAGTGGGAAGTGGGTAAAGGAGTGAAATCATCATTTCTTTTTTTTTTCCTGAGACTAGGTCTCGCTGTTTTTGCCCGTAAAACCATAGGCTCTCGTTGCCCAGGGTACCACAGACTCAAGCAATCCCCAGCCTCAGCTTCCCAGGTAGCTGGGATTATAGACATGCACCACACCCAGCTATTTTTTAGGACTAGGTCTCACTGTGTTGCCCCGGGCAGGACTCGAACCGTGATCCCCAGACCCTGCCACGACTCCATAAGCTGTCACTTACAGGCATGCACCACTGTGCCCGACCTGTGTGGTATGTTTCTTAAGGAAAATAGAAGCATGTTAAGTCTGAGGCTAGATACCAGTTCCCCCACAGTCTTCTGGGTATGCTGAAGAGCCAACAGAGGAATGGAAGCTCCCTTCTGGCTCCAGCCACCAGCTCTGTGTGTCTCACGTCTTCTGCAGACAGGAGCTGGGGAAAAGGCAGCCTGTGGCTGAGGGTGTCTGGGAGGATCACAGTGAAGGAGGAGAAAAGAAGTCAGGGCAAGTCAGACTAGAGGACAGGAGAGGACAAAGTCATGGCCTTGCAGCAGGCCTCAGTTTCCTGAAGGGTGGTGAGGAGCCTAGCAATGGGTGGTGGTAGGGGAGGGCAGCTGCCCTTTTTTGGGGGCAGTGTCCCTCTGTGCCTCTGACGGTGTCCTGGAGAGGCAGAGACTACCCAGAGGGCTGCCTGAGAGTGTGGCTGGAGCCTCAGAGATTTTTTTCCCCTGTGAGCTGTATGACCATGACTGAGGGAGGCAGCACACAGTAGGTGCTCAGGCAGGCTGTGGACACATGGATGCATGTCTCTAGGTGACAAATTCAAGGTCCCACCCCTGCTCCTGAGTTAGTCTGGAGGTGCTGGATTCAAGCAGGGCAGAGGGTGGAGTGTGGAGTTGTGATTTCTCCCTGTGCAGGCCCTTCCTCCTCTCTCCCTGCAACCCCTCCCCCTTATCCCTCCATCTAGGCCAGTCCCTGCTCCTTCCGGCAGCAAACATGAGCTTTGCAGAAACTTGTCCTCAGATTAAAGCTTAAACCACCATCTCAGGAGAGGGGGCAGGGAGGCCAATGAGCTAGGCCACATGTGGAGAATGTACCAGACCAGAAAGACCTTTCTACACCAGAATTCCAACTCCCACACAATAGGGAAAGGAGGCAAGGGGTAGTATAGAGCAGCAACCACATTCATGCACTCAGGTGCTTATCTTCTCTCCCCTGGATATCCACAGATTCATTTCTGCATCCCCAAGAATCAGGGGAATCTTTTTTTTTTTCTTTTTGAGACTAGGTCTCGGTATTTTTGCCCGTGGAACAGCTGGCCCATGTTGCCTAGGGTACCACAGACTCAAGCAATCCCCAGCCTCAGCTTCCCAGGTAGCTGGGATGACAGGCATGCGCCACCACACCCACCTAGTTTTTTGGGACTAGGTCTCGCTGCATTCCCCTGGCGGGACTCGACTCACAATTCCTAGGCCCAGCCGTGGCTTCCTAGGCTGCCACCTACAGGCATGTGCCACCATGCCCAGCCTAGCGGAATCTTTAAAACATTAAATCAGAACTAAACTTACAGGTGGCTCGTGCCTGTAAGTTTCAGGCTGTGAAGCGACTGGGGCTAGGGATCACGCTTTGAGTCCTGCTCGGGGCAACACAGTGAGACTTAGTCCCAAAAAATAGCCGGGTGTGGTGGCACTTGCCTGTAATCGCAGCTACCTGGGAAGCTGAGGCTGGGGATTGCTTGAATCCGTGGTACCCCGGGCAACATGAACCTGCGGTTCCACGGGCAAAAATAGCAAGACCTAGTCTCAAAAAAAAAAAAAGAACTATACCGTCTTCTTTTCCCCTAGGTCAATCAGTCAGAGATTACACCCTAGACTTACAAGGCTGCCCAGGTCTCTACTACTCGAGGCCTCAGTATTCCCTTCTATTAAATAGGTACACAATCATGTTCTGGCCAAGGTGAGCCAGAAAGCTGATGTTTGTTGGGTTATACAGATAGCACAGATGGAGTCCCTAAATCCAATGCAATATCAGAGCACAAGTATGACCAGTTCTGCTCTGCTCAATTACATTTAGAAATCAAGCCCTAATGGGATAGAAAGTTACCCAATCTGGGAGCAGGACCATGAGCTGGGCTTCAAAGCCTTCCAGTCACAGTCAGGGGGCAGAGACTTATTCTGCATGGAATTCCTTAGCAAGCACCAGGTTGACCAGGGCAGGCCCAGCTCATCATTGCCTGGCATCAGTGTTGCTGCCCAACCCTCTTCCAAGGCACTGAGGGTCATGAGCGGTAAAGGGGAGATTCTCTGGAAGGAGCATCTCCCTTGGCAGCCCCAATCTGCTGTGCCTCAGAGGCCCTGCAGCCCAGCATAGGCGTCAGTGCTGCTAAGTTACCTCCATGTCCTGGCACAAGGAGGATGGAGACTCAGAGGGGATGCTCTGGCCTGGGAGCTCCGGTTTGAGGGCACAAACAGTAACCTCACATTACGGTCATTTCTTGGGGATGATCTGGAGGCAGACTTGAGGAAGAAAATTGCAGTGGCAGCGTGCCCAAGGTCTGTCCACCAGTTCTTCCTCTCCCCTGGGGTGGGGGAGTAGGCTGCCTTCATCTGGGCCCTGCTTTCCTGCCAGGAGTGAGGGACCAGGGGAGGCCACACCAATGCTGTCACGGAAGGGCCATTCCCCAGTCATTTGGAACTAAGTAAGTCCAGATCCCAGGCTTGCAGGCCTGGTTGCAGGGCCTTCCTTGGCCTCCCCTCCCCCAGGACTGTGACCATACTGACACATGGAGGGAGTGTGCACAGCAGATGTGGGCCTGGGAGGCAGCCAGAAACCCCACAGGATCAGAGCCCATCACCATCAGCTTTGTAGGGGAGCTGCCCAGGTCTGGAGCTATGAGGTACTCCTCTGCCTGAGGCACAATGCTTGGCCCTGGGGCTCACCACTGGAGCTTCACTGCCTTTTCAGTCAAGGTAGAGTCTACCCTGAGTCCTGGCTGCTGCTGCCTGAGAAACTTTCTCAAGTTCACTTTCAGCCCAGCTTTCAGGTAGAGGGGGAAGGGAAAATGAGCATCTATCTCTGCCCATCCTCAGTACCATATCACCATGACTAGGGTACCCAGGATGATGGTGGAAAGCGGCCCTCAGATTCGAGTACAGAGGGGCCCTGAGCCCCCTCCCATTCATTCAATCATCAGCACCTAGATGTATCAGTTTCCATTCTGAGTGCTTGGGAAGCAGCTATGGACAAAACAGCTCATGTCTTCTTGAAGAGGACAGTCCAGCAGGGTGGAAACGGGGTCATAAACAGCAAACATAAAAAGAAGTAAATGATGTAGTTCATGGAAAGGAGACAAAGAGGAAGGGAAAAGGAAGTCAAAACACTTTGGGGGGGGGTGTCTGATATTGATGAGAAGGTAGTTACTGAGGGGAGACCTGAGGAGGTGAGAGGGAAGCTACGGAAGAGGTGTCTATGGGAAGGGTCTCTAGGTAAAGGGAACAGGCATTGCAAAGATTGGGAGGCTGGAATGTGCCTGTCTGGGAAGGAAGGAAAAGGAGTACATAGCTAAGAGCTGGAGGACTTGAGGCAGAGAGCTGGGGAGGGGTGAGTGGAAGGCGTTGGCCACTCTAAGGACTTGGCTATGGCTCTCAACAATATAGGAGCCAATGAGAGCTTTGATGAAGAGAGAAATATGACCTGGCCTCCATTTTACTGAGATGTCCCTGGGTCCTGGTTGACTAGACTGAAGGAGACAAGAGCAGAAGCTGGGTGCTACTATACTTGTCGGGCAAGAGAAAAGGTTACCTGTGGTAGTGACAGCTGCACACACAATAACGGCAGAGACGGTGGTCAGGGAAAAGGTAAAAAATGGTCACCTGTTATTCTTCAGGTTGTAGAGATGAGTTCCAAAGTATTTGCTGATGGTTTGAATATAGATGCAAGAGAGAGTCCGGTTGACTCTACGGCTGTTGACCGGAGCAGCTGGAAGGGTGGAGTTGCCCCTACCCAGCTGGGCAGCCCAAAAAGTTGTTGGTCAGGAGTCGAAGGTTGGGTTTCAGGTTGGAGTGATTTCCCACACGGACTGTCTCCTCAGCCAGGCTCCCGCTCTCCAGCTCAGTGTCCAGGACCTAAAGACAAGGCTTCTGCCGTGGAGGCAGAGAAAACCAGAATTCCCATCCCAGCTCTTAGTGAGGAGGCCTCTTTGGAGTCAGATAAGGGCTGAGTTCTAGGGTCAAGACCTAGGCTCCCCAGCAGGACCTGGGCAGGCCCAAGTGGCTAAGGAATGGCTGTCTGGTCTCTTATCTAAACAGGATATGCTCAGGCTGGCTGGCGGTCATGGGTCACTTGGAAGTCAGCCAAGCTTGGACTCCTGCTAGACCCCTACCTCCCTCACCAGTTAAGCCCCCCTTCCTCCCCCCAACCCCCCTCCCCCACCCTGCCCCATGGATACACACACAGGATGAGGTAATGTGAGGATCTCAGCACCCTGTGTCCCTCTCTCTTGTTCATCCTGAACTCAAAGAGCAGCATTTACTCTGTTTGGGGACCAGCTGGGAGAATGCAGAAGGGTCTGGGTCCCAGTCAGGATATTTCAGTGTCTGGGGGTGGAACACAGGATCTGTAGGGGTCCAAAGAAACCCCTGACCCAGCCTAGGGTGTTAGGATTGGCTTCCTGGGACGTAATATCTTTCCAAGGGCATGAAGGATCTAGAAGGAACCAGAAAAGGCATTCAGGGCACAGGGGAATGGCACAGTGGCATGTGCTAAGGTCTGGAGATGACAGGCCTGTAGAGCTCCCTGTGGAGGCCTGTGAAGCCTGCTGAGCTCACCTGTGGAAGGGCAGGATGAGGCACCCTCAAGAAGGGAGGCCAGCTGCTTGCACAGAAAGAGACAACATTTGTGGGTGAAAGAGATGGTCAAGGATCTGACCGAGAGGAAACACAGGATTTACACTGGCGCTGAAGTCTAGGAAAAGCATTCCTGGTAGAGGGGACAACAGCAGAAAGGGCCTGGAGGCAGCTTTGGGGAGCAGCCAGAGAGGTGGGCTGTTCCAGCTTTTGATCGGCTCAGAGCCAGTCCCTGGGGCAGGCCGGGCAGGAGAAGCCTGGCCAATCCTCATCCTGAGCTTGGGCTGGGAGTAACTTCTCACTGCCACCCCCCTCCCAGTGGTGGTTCCAGAGCAGTCGCCCTGTACCCCCTCCCTGGCCCCCTTTCTAACACTCCCCCTCTCCGGGATCCTGTTCCGGGTGGGTGGGGGCTGGGCCAGAGAGAAGGCAGCGCCTGGGGCAGGGGAGATGAGAAAACCAGAAAGTGGGGAAACCTGAGCCAGCAGTGCTGGGGCTGGGCGGGCCAGGGCTTGCTTAGCCTGCTAGGCCCGGGGAACAGGTTCCCCAGAGACCAGCCAGAGAAGGGAGTGCTGGTTTAGTCACCACCTCACCCAGGGGGCATGGTTGGTCTCTGAGCCCCAGGCCTACAGAGTCCAGCTCCCAGATGGAGAGACCCGAAAGGCAGTTTCCCGTAGGTCACCCAGTCTAGCAGCCTTCCCTTTCCTCACCTACTGTAGGCCAGGTAGAGACCAACGGAGTGCCCTGATAAAGCATGGACTGGCAGTGGTGCCAGCGACCCAGCCTGGAAGAGCCAGAAGAGAAAGAAACAGGCACAGCACTGCCAGAAACAAAGGCTGGGCCAGGTCAAAGGGCAGGGGTGCTTGGGGGAGGAGACTTTCAAAGTTGTCCAGCCTGCTGTCAGCACCCACACCTGGGGCAGGGGCTGGGACAAAGAGGGCAACTTACTCCCAGTGGGGACCCCAGCTTTGGGCTTGTGGTACCTCTGAAGGCCCAAAGCTCACCAGAAACTGAGCTATGAGCCTAAGGCTACAGTAGGGTGTTGTAGTTCTGGGGCTTATCTTGCAGGTACTCAGCTAGTCTAGGAAGGAAGGAGGTTCTGATCTAGGGGGAGAGAGGTGGGTCAGTGGCCTAACTGCTTGTGTGTCAGCACTAGCACCAGGGAGGCAATAGGAGAACTGGAGAAGAGGTGCTGGGACTTGAGAATCCCAGGGAGGAGGGAGGGAGCCTGATTTGGGGGTAGTTCCCCTGGACTGGCTGTTCCCTTTAAGTTACCACAAAGGGCATCCTGGGAGGTTCTCAGGTAGGGCAGGCACTGCTGACTGGGGAAGACAGAGACTCTGGGTGGCAGTGATGTCTGGGGGACTAGGGCATTGCTGAGGCTCTAGGCAGTAAGGGCAGGGAGTTAGCACTCTGGTCTCTTGGATCTTGGCTCCTGTCCCCTGTTGGAACTGGTGCTGTAGGGATTTTCTCTCCTTTTCATTCAATAAAGATTTCTTCACTCCTTAAGTGCCACGTGGGGCTCCAGCACTCATTGCCAGCTCTTGGTTCTATGTGAAACTCATGGTTTGGCCCATTCCTTCTGGAGTCTTCTTCAGACACCATAGCCTCACCCCACTTTCTCCAGCCCCCTTTTCCTGCTCTTTATGACAGGGGTTCAAGGACATGTTTTTCAGCAAGGTTGTGTAACACCTGGGATAATCACAAACCCTGCCAGCAGACCTGCCAACCTGGTATTCCAGGGCTGATTTTTTTTTTTTTTTTGAAACTAGGTCTTGTTATCTTTGCCCGTGGAATTGCAGGCTCTCATTGCCTGGGGTACCACAGACTCAAGCAGTCCCCAGCCTCAGCTTCCCAGGTAACTGGGATTACAAGCGAGCGCCACCACACCCAGCTATTTTTTTGGAACTAGGTCCCCTTACGGACCACAGGCGGGACTTGAACCGCTATCCCTAGCCCCGGCCGCTTCATAGGCTGAAGCTTACAGGCATGAGCCACCGTACCCAGCCCCCAGGGCTGATTTTAAGGGGTCTTTGGAGCCCTGAAGTTGGAGACAAAATTGTGGGAGGCTCTATAATAGTCCTCGCCCCTCCCCCCCAAATACATAAACACACTATTATACATAATAACATGTATAATGGTTCAAAATTCTCAGCCCAGCAGGACCAGCAGGATACTGGGCAAGGTTACAGTGTGCATTCACTGTAGCAATAATAATTGTTTTTATTTATATGGGTTGTTCAACCTCCTCAAGTTGTTTAGGAGATGGTTGGTATGCAGCTGTGTGCAGCCAGGCTCCATGCTCCCTGGCCCCCTCCCCTGGCCCCCTGCCATGGCAGAAGGCCCTCTGTGAGCTGGCCTAGTCTGGGTGTCTGAGTGGCGCTCTCTGGATAAGTCAATTGACTGTCTTTCCTTCCCAGACAGCACCCTGGAGTCTTTGGCAAGGGTTGCCTTTCTGCTTTAGTGATGAGGATGATAACCTGCTGGGCTGGTACAGAGGTGGCCAGGCTTTGGGGAGACCAGGGTGTCCCTGAGACCTGGGTGGGGAGGGGTGGTAAGGGGTGGGGTGATGTGGGGTGTGAAAATCAGCCTGAGGGATACATAAACTGCTTTGATGATGGTGGTGCAGCGATGGTGATGCAGGGGTGACCCTGCCACAGTGAAGTGGAGATGAGGAGGGACAACTGACACTGGTTCAAAGGAGGAGGTCTGACCCAAAGGAAGGGCAACAGAGCTGTTGCTGCAGCCACCACCTTCAGGCCAGGGTTTCCTCACTTCAGGTGTCCAGCCCCTGCCTGGGGCATGTGCTCCAAGAGCCCATGAGACAGCCGCAGCAGGGCTGCTCCTACCCCCACACAGCCATCCTACCAGCCAAGGGGTCAGAGGAAGATACTTTCTCCAGGGGGCCTCGGCAGCCAGGAGAGACTCGGGAAGAGGAAAAGCAGTGAGAAGAAGAGAAAAAGGAGGGAGGGAGAGGGGTGATAGAACGAAGGAGGAGAGGAGGTGTAAGTGGGAGAGAGAAGTCAGGAGAGGGAAGGGGAGGGCAGAGAAGGTGCAGACTAGGGAACAGACAGAGGGGAGGAAGAGGGAGAAGAGAAGAAAGGGGAGGGACTAAGAGAGGAGGGAGGAGGGAGAGGACAAAGAGGGTTTAAGGCCCTGGGGACCTCCGCAAAGTGCCTGGTGCAGGGCTGAGACTGTGGTACTGACTGGTGAGGCCAGGGCCTTGGAGGTTGGGTGGAGGGTCGCTTTTTGGGGTCAAGGTAGACACCCAGCTCAATTACTGGCCCCCTAGGGTCAACATAAAGCCGTTTGGAAGCAAATGTCCTTTTTAGGACATCTAGCAAATGTCCGGAGAGGCCCAGCCAATCTGACTTCTCTGAGGTGGAGAATTACAATGGGTGGGTCTCTGGGCTGAGGTCTTGAAATGACGGCGGATGAAGGCATCCTCGAAAGCCCGGGGTCGGTTGGACGAAGTGGTGAAGCTAAGCTGCCGCGACCTGGCCTGGGCTGGAGGCAGCCGGCAGGTCCAGAGGTGCCAGTCGTCCCAGGGGCTGCACCGCCACCTGCTGAGCGACGAGGGCAGTCTTGGGTCCTGCGCTGCCGGTCTCACGCGCGGGGCCAGGCGCCGCCGGCAGCTAGTGGGAAGGAGGGACACCGCAGGGGGTGCGCAGGTGAGCGCAGGCTCGGTGCTCCCGGGCGCGCCCGCCCTTCCCGCCAGGGAGTTGAGTGCCCGGGTAAACACCAGGCGCGGTGCGCGCGGTGTATCCACGGAGAGACAAAGCCAGGGCGGGGCGGGGGCGCCGCCCGCAAAGCCGGGGCGGGGGCGCGGGGTGCAGATTAGCTTCCCCGGGCGCTGGCCGTCCCACAGCCTCGGAGCTGGGTGCCCAGCCCGCAGACAGGTGGAGCGGGGGCGGGGCGGTGGCCGGGCGGGTCCCGCCCCGGGGGTGGGGCCGGGCGGGGCGGGCGGGGCGGGGCCGTGCTATGCAAATGTCGCCCACGGGCGGCCAATTGCCGGCGCTCCCCGCGCGGCTCCGAGTGCCCCGTCCCGCCGGCGGCCGCGAGACCAGAGCGAGCGAGCGAGCGAGCGAACCTCCGCGGTCCGGCGAGCCCCGAGCGCAGCGCAGCGCAGGGCCAGGGCGCGCCTCGAGGAGCGGCGCTGCCCAGCGCGGCCACCCGGCCCCAGTCCAGCAACCAGGAGAGCACAGCGCCACCGGGCCGAGCCTAGCGCTGCGCCCCGAAGCCCAGCGCGCGCCTTCGCCGTCGCCCGCGCCCGGCGCCGGGGAATGCGCCCTCGGCGCGCCGGCCAGGGGGCGCCCGCAGCCCACCCGGGGGGAGGCGGCCCCGAGCGCCCCTGAACCTTCCCATGGCCCGGGCTAGGGCCCGGGGCCTCGACTGCTAACGCGCCCGAAGCCCGCAGAACCCGTTAAGCCCGGGCCGCGGCGCCGACCCCCGACTCAGGCGCAGCGGTGAGAGGGCGCGGGCAGGGCCATGGCCCCGGGGGGCCGCTAGAGCGGGCCGGCCCAACCCGGAGCCACTGTGCCACCGCCGCTGTCGCCCGGGCGCCCAGGCCCCGCCGCCGCGGAAGAGGTGAGTGCGGCGGGAACCGGGAGGGAGCAGCAGGCGGCCGGGCCACCCCACGATCCCTCTGGGACCCGCGGCACTGCAACTCTGCGGAAGTGTCCGGGGCGCGGGGCTCTGAGAGCCGGGGGCTGGGAGTAGAGGGGTGGGGGCTGCCCGCGGAGGCAGGGGATATGGGACTGGAGTGGGCGCCGTACCTGTCCGGGTGCCCCGGACACTTAGCTCCATGGCGACCAAGGAGATGTGTGGATGGTGTGGCCTGCGGGGTCACCAGTGTGCAAAGCAACTTTTGCCGGCAAGCTTCTGAGTAGGTGGGTGCTTCCTTATACGTATACCTCATCCCCACATTCCCAGAACAAGAGTCTCTGTGCCCCATCTCCTAGCTCAGCCTTCTCTCACACTACCGCTCCAGGCGGGGCTCTTCCCTGGGGTAGGTGTGCCTACACTGCCTCAGTGACCAGATCTGATGACCAATGGACTACTCCAAGAGGCATTATACCGGTAGTCCCCATTTGGGGGGTCTTCCAGATCCATTGGGCTGGAGCATGTCACTCCAGAGGCCAGGCTTTCCTCCAAGCACTGTGCCAGCCGCTCAGACCCCCCAGTTACCAGGTTGGGTTTGCTTTTCCAGCGAGTTTTGCTTGGATTAGGAACTGTGTGTGGGTGTAGGTGATTTCAGAGAGCCTGCAGTTAAGCGAGCATTTGGCTAGAGCTGGGTGGTGAAGTGGGCCGGACACACTGGGGGCTTGAAGGGCTCGTCTAGAGCAGGAGGGACCTGAGTGTGTTGAGTGGCTCAGGAATGAGACAGGGCTGACAGGAGGGGTCAGCTGGACTAGAAGCCTGGCTGGATAAATAACTTCTAATTCTTGAGATAACTGTGTTGCAAATACCAGCCTGTGAACACCTGGGGGAGGAGGGTGAACACCTGGGGGAGGAGGGCCAACCCAAGCACGGTGTGATGCCCCCTGTCCCCCTCCCACCCTCCAGCTGGGTTAGGTTGGGGATTCCTGTCCTGAATTAGCTCAGGTCCATTGCTCAGAAGCACCCTATCCAAGCTGCAGAAATAGGAACCTGCACGCAAGGGATAGAGGC
>PVHY01034229.1:0-10581 GCA_004024945.1 Uropsilus gracilis | reverse complement strand
TGTTTTTCAGACACAGCTAATGCCATCAGTGCCTAAATGTTAATACTACCCATGTTGGGGTCCCAGCTTCAATCCCTCTCCCAAGGTGAACCCCACCTTAATATCTACTCCCACCAAAATAATGGTGATGAATCCACAACTTCTTACTAATGTAGCTGCTTTAACAAAGGTGAGGTGGCAGCTGAGGCACCTGGCAGACAGTGCGTACAGTCAGCTTTCAGGGGAGGGGACCCTATATAGAGTTAAGCCGCTGCAAACACAGACTCAGAGAAACAGCAAATGGGAACGTTTTATTAAAAAACTCAGCTATGGGCCGGGCACGGTGGCTCATGCCTGTAAGCTTCAGCCTATGAAGCAGCCGTGGCTGGGGATCACGGTTCAAGTCCCACTTGGGAGAACACAGCGAGACCTAGTCCCAAAAAATAGAGGACGTGGTTGCGCACGCCTGTAATCCCAGCTACCTGGGAAGCTAAGACTGGGGATGGCTTGAGTCTGTGGTACCCCAGCAACATGAGCCTGTGGTTCCACAGACAAAAATAGCCAGACCTAGTCTCAAAAAAAAAAAAAGAAAGAAAGAATACCTCCATGGGACTAGGCCTGTCACCTTAAATTCTGTTCCTCTACACAAGCTGTTTTCCTCCCAATTAATGGCAGGGTAGCATCTGTGGCAGGCTGTTATCTTGCTTTGAACTTTCCCACACACACAGCCTGGTCTGAGTTAGCAAAAGTTAGGAAAAGTTCTACAAAGACTAGTTGAGTCTCTTTGGACCTTGAGATGCCAGCATCCCGAACCAACTTTAGGCCTAGTGGTTTACACTTTAGGTCTCAGTCTTGAGGGGGGTTACACTCACTGAGGGGGTTTAAACTCATTTTTACCATATAGGTTTATTATGTAAAATTTTGAAAATATAACAGAAATATTTGTTTCTCAGTGGCCACGTTGCCCGGGGTACCACAGACTCAAGCCATCCCCAGCCTCAGCTTCCCAGTTAGCTGGGATGACAGGCGCGCGCCACCATGCCCAGCTATTTTTTGGGACTAGGTCTAGTTACGGTGTCCCCTGTGGAACTCGAATCGGGATTCCTGGCCCCTGACGCGGCTTCCTAGGCTGCCGTTCATAGGCTTGCGCTACCATGCCCCGCCTTCTATTGCAAAAAAAAAAAGAGGCAGAGGTGATGCCCATGCAGCACTAGCGAGGGCAGCGTGGAGCTGCAGGCGTGGGTGCCACTTTCCCTGTTGGCCTGGGTCCCAGCGAGCCCCGCAGCACCCGGCCCCTTGCGCACCTGATGGCGGGGTGCGCCAACCTCCCGGGTGGTCGCGAAATTTTGTGAGGGACCTGGCGCCTCTGCCGACTCGGCACCCGGAGCCCCATCTCTGGGCCCGAGCGCACCGCGGACACTGATGTGGACACTGACGGGGGACGAGCTCCCTCCGGGGCCTGTGTGTGGCGGGACGTCGCCCTGCGTCTGTCCGGGCACCTGTCCTGGCAGCAGTGCCCCGGGAGCTTCCGTGGAGGGGGAGGAGGGAGAAGGGTCCGAGCCTCTGCCCCCTGGTGTTTGGTAGTCGTTTCCCCCCTTCCTCTCTGGCCTCCCCCCCCCCCGCCCCCTTGTTGTCGGTGTTGCTCCCCTCCAGGCTGTGGTTTCCTCTGAGGAAAGAACCGAAGGGAAATGCAGCAGTTCTAGGTGGAAACCAAGAATGGCTGCGGCTCAGAGCAGCCGGGCTCCTCCGGGCAGACTCTCCAGCCCCGTCGGGGACAACGCGCCCCCAGCTCTTCGCCAGCCCACCCGCCCGGCCTCACGACTCCCAGAACGTGCCCTGGTCCACGCTGGCGCAGGCCACTCTCGGGTCTAGGGGGTAGACAGCGTGCTGCGGTCAGGGAGGGGAGGGGAAGATGCCAAAAGAAAAGTAGGGGGAAAAAAGCAAAGAAACTTGGGGGCTTGTCTCATCCCCCTTCACCTGCCCCTCATGAACCCCAGAGCCACAGCCACCCTCCCCAGCTTGGTGGTATCCGGGCTTTCTGCGGGCCGCCTGCTCTTCCCGCGGAGACCGACACTTCCGAGGCCCTGGGACTCCAGGCACAGCTCCTTCTCTGTCCACCTGCCCGGTCAGCGCTGGCCAGGGCACAGGTCTCTCCGCGGCCGGGGTCGCAGCTCAGCAAAGGGATAAAGTGAAGTTCAGGTGTGGATGTGACCTTTGACCTGCACTAGAGACAGACCCAGAGAGTCGGGGCGCTGGGGCGACTAGCAGCGGTGGTTTAACACTGTTCCCTGGAAGAGAACAAGCAAGCCAGGCCGAGGCGCTTGGGCTCACACACACTTAGAGACACTCGCCCGGGCACACACGCAGGCCAGGCCAGCCACACCTGCGGAGTGTTTCCGTGGCTCCTCTACTCCCCGCACCAGGCATGGGAGAGGGGAGAAGGGAGAGGGCAGGATGTTTTTAAATAAAAGAAAATCCTCCTCTTCCCATCCCTCCCCCCCCCCCCTCAGGAGCAGGACCCCTGGGGAAGAGGGGGCGGGGTAGTAAGGTGACTCAGGGAATCCCCATCCCCCATTCCGGGTGCTCTGGGGGAGGAAGCTGGACAATGGGTTGGGGGCTGGTCTGCTCAGCAGTCACTGAATTCAGTCCCGGAAGCGCAGCCAGGCCATAGTGTCTGCGTTTAAGTCCTGATGCCCCAGACTCCCGGGAAACCTCAGAAATTCCAAGAGAAGTGGGAACCAAGGCCACTGTGGTGCAGGGAGGACATGAGAGCGTATTGGCGTCCATTCCAGGGCATCGCCACGTACGGATCCTTCAAAGCACCCCATTACTCCTGGGACCAAGCCCTGCCACCCCCTGACTCCAGGCTCCCAGGAAGCCAAGGGGCAGGGCCAGGACTGCACGGGGGAGAGGACACATGCCACTGAAACAGTGTGACCACGAAGGGACTTTTTCACTTTAATTGAAACACCTACAGGCCTGCTTCTCTCTCCGGAGCAGGCTACTAGCAGTTCCTTAGCAATTACCTTTAACTAGAACTGGACTAAACTTTAACCTGCTTCTCTCTCCCCAGAAGCAGGCTACAAACTGTAAATTTACCATTTCACTGTACCTGCCCACTAGTGATATGCAAACTTCATCACCAGCTTCTTTCTGCTTTCTTTCCCTCTTTCAGACCTAAAAAGAAAAACTTAAAAACAGTTTAAACTCTTGTGGGTTCTTTCCACCATCCCCAGCCTTCTCAGCCAAAATACCAAACCAAAGCAAGACTATCAGTGCAGACTAATTTATTTCTAACAAAGTGATTTCTAATTATCCTAATAACTACAAAAGAAACATGTAAGGAAAACTCCAATTACTTTAACACTGTCCAAAACCTTTCTCCACATTGTCCAAAGTCCTTTCCCAGATTGCCCAAAATCCTCAGTCTCTCAGTCTTGATCATCTCACCAATGTCAGCCAGTCAGAGTTCCTCTCCACGTGTTTGAAGACATCTTCCTTTAGGCGCGCTCCTTTGGCGTGCTCCAGCTCCTCCATGCCGTCTTCTTGCCGTCCTCTCCTTGTTCAAGAAACTCCATGGTACTGGACCCAGCCAAGTTCACTTTCTTTTCAGGCCTGACTTTCGCACGGCCTCTTTAGACACAAGTTAAACTCAGCAAAACAAACTCCAACACAGAGTTCAGATCTGCAAATTTCTTAACCATCTTTAGCACACTTGCTTCCAGTCCAGGTCAGCCAAGGGCTGCAGGTCCCCGGTGGCCACATGGACAAGCTCACATGGCTCACATCTCCACCTTACAAAATGGCCGAAACCAAATCACTCTCCTCCATGAACCTCTCTATCTGTCCTCCATATTGGATCCCTCTCCTTGTTTGCACACCCTTTATATACCCATATTTCCCGCCTTCCAGGAAACTTGTTCATCTTCCTCCTCCCTCCTGCATCTTCCTGAAGGGAAATCCCAGTTAAGGTCATTCTCACATTTGAGCATACCTGTCCTTGAAATCTGCAATCTTAAACAGGAGACGATGGGGGGGGGAGGAGTAGTACACCCTATCACCACAAGTAGGTATGGCCAGATCCCTGAGGATTCACCTGTGACTCAGAGTCCCCCAGTTCCTGCCCTTGCCCCTCTCCCCCATGACTGCCACCTGAGGTAACCCCTGACCCTGGCCGGACTTGAACTCTCCAGTGAGAGGAAAGGACACAGCTGCCACCTCAGCCCTTTCATCTCCAGCCCAAAGACAGTTGTGGGGGCTGTTCTGTTCTGGTCCCTGGAGAAGGCCAGGCCTCTGCTTCTGTGGACAGATCCCCTTTCCCTGACCACACCAAAGGGCCTATGTCTGATGACCTGGTCTCCTGGGATGTGCAGCCACACCACTGTCCCCTCTGCCTTCTCCAGGTTTCTCTGGTCTGGGTTAGAGGTGGGCAGGGCAGGTCGGGGCCTGATTCCCAGCCTAGCTTCACTGCCCAGTCCAGCTGCACCCAACCCCCCACCCAATCCAAGTTGGGCTCCAGTGGCTGCGCCCATCTGCCCAGCCCCAGCAACCCATAGTCCCCCGAAGAGCCCTTCCCTTGGGTCATGGACTTTTGTTCATCCTTGAGGTCCTGGGTGGGGCGCTGGCCCCCACAGCTTCACGGTGTGCACTTGGAAGCCAGGAGAGAAACTGCTGCACCCCACCCTCCCCCAAATAACAGTAAAATGTGCCCCAGCTCACAGCCCCTCCTTCTCCCCCTCCTTCTCCTCCTCCTCTTGCTGCTTTTTCCCTGTCCCCTGGGTGAGAACATCAAAGTGCCTGAAGGGGCTACTTTTTCAGTCTCCTTGGGTCACTAAGGCAAGCTTCAGGTGAAGGGGACACCTTTTCCCCTTCATGACCCCCTAAGATCCACTCTTTTCTGGGGGCCTTGGGAACCAGAGAGGAGGGGGCCAAGTGGGGCACAGGTGGTCACCATGCCTGCTCCTGCCTTTCCCCACCTGGCCACGGACAGTGCTAGTCCCCCTGTCATTCCTCTTACCCTGCATGCTCTTTGGGGGGGGGAGGGGAAAGGGTACTTGGAGGGGGATCCTGCCCCTCAAGGGCAGGCAGCCCCTCCCTCCTGCCTTGGGGGGTGAGGAGGAGGGTGGTCCCAGTGGAAACTGCCCTGGGCCCCTTCCAGGAAGCACATCCTTTATGCCCAGGCTCCCTGCAGCTGTGTGATTTGGGGGCCCCTTGCTGGGCACAGCCTCCCCTCCCCAGAGATCTTGGGAATCCAGCCAGACTCTAGCTTGCGGGGGGCGGGCTCCAGGGCTCCAAAACCCCCAAGGCCTGGGAAGTCATGAGCCGGGTCCAGTGCCCAACTGACCCAAGAGCCCAGAAACCTCCTCAACACTTTCCTCCTTCCCGAGGGCCCTGAGCCACCTCTGGTGCTGGGACACCTGAGACCCCCTCCCCCTTCCCTGCTCTGCTGACTTAGGATTTAGGTTTTCTGGGTGTCCCAGGTTGTGTGTATGTGGGGGAGGGAGAGGCTGGAGCTTGGGATGTCCTAAAGACACTGACCAAGGGGTGAGGCCCCAGGCTCCCCCTTGACTGGGATAGGAACAGGGATGGGACCTCCGCCACCAGGGTAGCAGAGCCAGGGTTTAGCCTACACTGTCTGCACACCTAGCGACTTTCACACGCGTGCACACACACAACTCCATGGGCAGCTGGCAGGGACGGGGAGACGCCAGACACGGAGCCGAAGCCCACACGCTGCCATCACGTTTATTAAAAAAGTGAAACCAGGGAGAGCCGGGTCAGTCCAAGAGAGCCAGGCCCCACAGCCCCCATGCCTGGGCCCAACCAGCCTGGTTCATGGTGCCCGGGCACACCGCTCCACATAACACTTAAGCGTGTAGGCAGGGTCCTGGGCCTATCCAGACAGGGTCCTGGGCCTATCCAGAAGCAGGTGTAGCCCCCTCCTGGCCAAGGTCCTGGGCTGCTGCTGCTTCATCCTACAGGGCTCAGGATCTGGGTGGGCAGTGTGTGGGCATTTGGTGTGAGCATGAAGGCCGGTGTGGGGAGGGGCAGTGGGAATGGCCAGGCCTCCTGCTGCTGCGACCACCCTGGTGGCCCCTCTGTCCGGATGGGTCGTGGTCCTGTCCCCTCCCAAGGCGAGGAAAGTTCTGGGGGCTTCAGGGGCCCTATCTGAGGAAGCAACAGGCCAGCAGCTGCAGACTGAGCTGGCCACCTGTCCTCTTCCAGCCCCACAGCCCGGGGGCCGCTGTCACCGCTTGGGTCCTCAGACTCCAGCCCAAAGCAGTCTGTGTCTTGGCGTGAGAGCCCCACCATCAGGATGGCCACTTCTGCTGCTTCTGCCTCCTGCGGTGGCCACCTGGACGCAACGGTCTCAGAGACTTAGAGACAGGGCAGGAGCCAGGGGCTGAGCACCAGGCTCCAGGGGGGGGCCAGGACACTCAGCAGAGAGAACAGAGGACCGGGGCTGGCCCTGGTCTCTCAGCTCTGCCCTGACACCAGGGGTGAGGGTGCAGGGCTGACAGATGTGCTGGCTCCTGGCATAAACAGACTCTTGGCACACACCACTCGCACCATGGGACACACACAGGCACATGCACCATCACGCACACAGCAGACATGCCAAGTACACCACGTCGGGAGAGCAGAGCCCACCCCTCCCCATGCAGCTCCCAGCGGTCCCAAGACAGAGCTCAGCCTTGGGGTAAGGACTTGGTGTTGGGCCTGGCCTGCCAGTGCCAGGGGCGCCACACTGCGGGCACCAACTCCCTGGGTCTTGAACCCTGCCCACACCGTCCAGCACTGCCCAAATACCTGCGGGGTCCTCTGCAGTTTCTGGGAACAGTGTCTTTAGCACCAGACGAGCACGATGAGCATCAGGACAGGGACGATGACGGACAGCAGGATGGGGACAGGAAACACAGTGGAGGCCGGCGGGGGGAGCTGCATTCCTGATACTACAGGGAGATCGGGGTCTCCTTCAGGGGTTCACTCCCCAGGGAGGCAGCCCAGACCAGACTCAGGCAGGAGGGGGAGGGGAGATCAGCAGGAGGTCCAGGGCAGGGGTCCCCGCTGCACCCCACAGGTACCAGTGCCCTTCCCAGGACCACTGCCAGGATGGGCACCCTTCGCAGCCCCTCCCAAGACCTGAGTTGAACCCACTGGTCTGATCCCACCCAGACTCCGGATGGAGATTTTGGGGGGATGGGGGTCAGAATGGGGGTCCTCTGGAACGGGCAGGGAGTAACTAGTTGGTCAGCAGGTGCTGGGAGGCATCTGGCTGTGAGAGACAGCGATGGGGGATTTGAGCTGAGGGCTGGTTAGAGAGCCCAGCCGAGTTGGGGCCTGAGGTCCAGTTGGAGAGAGCAGGGGGCCCAGCCTCTGGTAGCTGCAGGAAAGTGGGGCCATATCATGGAGTTGGGGTGGTTTGGGGGAAGACAGGCTAGAGAAGCCTGGAGGGGTGCCCAGATTGACACGTGGTAGGGATATAGGCAAGGCCTCCCCAGATGAGCCGCCCCCACAGGAGTCCCCGGGGTCTCAGTGCCAGGCCCCTTGAGCAGCCTTGGTTTTCTGAGGGTCCAGTCACCCCTCCCTGAGCCCTGCTCCCCACAATCCAGGAGGGAAAGGCTGCTGGTAAGGTTGCTGGTGCCTGCTGCACCCCAACAGGAGGGACTGGGGTGAGATTCCTAAGGAGGTGGGGCAGGGTGTGTGGCTTGGGGGGTGTGGGTGTGCTGGCTCTTCAGGACCCAAGACTGACCCTTGGTTTTTCATGAGTGCGCCAGGCTCTGCTCCTTCCCCTTCAGTCCAGGGCCCCCAAGTCCTGCCCTGTGGGGTCCCCAGCTGAGTCAGGAGCAGCAGAGTCCATGGGGGAAGGAGCAGTGGCCAGTGGGCCCTCCCACTTTTATAGGGTTGAGAGTGGCCAGGGCCAGCTCTTTACCCTGCCTCTGCCTGCCCCACCTCTTCACTCTGCCAGTTCCCCTCTCTCCCTCCCTCCTTCCCTCCCTCTTTCCTCCCTTCCTTTCCTCTCTCCCTCTCTCCCTTGTACCCTCCCTCCCTTCTTCCCCCTATACCCCCAGGCTTCCACAGTGGACTGGGGGGGGGGGGAGCCCAGCCAGACCCAAGCGGGTGGGGGCCTGGTTCTGACACTCCCAGGGCCTGGAAAGTCACAAGCAATGTCCAGGGCCCTCATAGCTGGCCCCATGGACCCCGAAACCTTCTCAGCATTTCCCACCTTCCTGAGGGCTGGAGCCCCCTGTGACCTGGAACCTCCACTGAGCCCCCCCCCAGCTCCCCGCCCTGCTGACTCAGGACCCAGGCTTTCTGTGTGTTCCAGGCTGTGGGGGAGGGGGGTCTGGAGCTCAGGCTGCCCCTGTGGGGTCCTGACCCTGAGAGTCCTGGGTGAGGCCCCAAGGCTCCCCCTCAGCTGGGATATAACCAGGGATGGGACCTCCGGCCACCAGGGCAGCCCAGTTGGGGTTTAGCCTGGGAACTTGTTCCAGTCACTCATTTTTGGTCTCACCTAGGTGTCAGATGTGCCCAGGGCCTTTATTCTTCAGTGTCTGGAACAGAATAGGTTCTCATTTTGCTCTGGTTTGTTAGAAGTGGGATTAATTGGAGGGGACCCTCCCTCCCACCTATTGTTGGCCCACGTGCCAGCAGAGGCACCCTCCCTGTACCCCAGGCTCTAGAGACAAAAGTGGGGCTTCCCCCAGCCCACCTCCCTGTTTGCCCTGGTTTCCACGGAGATGTTTTACACGTTTTAAATAAATGCAATGGCAGCATGTGGGCCTCGGCTCCATGTCTGGCGTCTCCCCGTCCCCGCCAGCTGCCCGTGGGGTTTATGTGTGTGTCCGCATGTGAGAGCCACTGTGTGTGCAGACAGCCCAGGCTAAACCTTGAGGCCTGGAAAGTCACAAGCAATGTCCAGGGCCCTCATAGCTGGCCCCATGGACCCCGAAACCTTCTCAGCATTTCCCACCTTCCTGAGAGCCTGGAGCCCCCTGTGACCTGGAAAACAGGAGAGCCGGGTCGGTCTGAGTGAATTGGGGCCCCGGAGCCCCCCCATGCCTGAGGCCACCTATACCCATCTCACAGCACCTGGCACTCAGCTGTGGGAGGTGGGTGGGCAAGGCCCTGGGCTGTCCAGAGAGCTGAGGAGATGCAGCCCATCCGGGAGCAGCCCCCTCCCAGCCCTAGGTGCTGCTGCTGCTGCTGCTGCATCTGGCAGGACTTGGGGTCAGGGTTGGCAGCATGCAGGCATTTGGCATGACTCTGAAGGCCAGTGCGGGGAAGGGCAGTGGGAGTGGCTGGGCTTCCTGCTGCTGTACCCACCCTGGGGAACCCTCCATTGGGCTAGGCCAAGGTCTTGCCTGCCCCCCCCCCGCCCCCAGGCGGAGAAAGTGCTGGGTCCTCGGAGCCCTATCTGAGGAAGCAGCCAGCCAGCAGCTGGCAGACCAGGAGCACGCAGAGCAGGAGCCAAGAGCGCGGGCTGGGCAGGAGTTCAGAGGCCGTCACTGGCCATGCCGACCGGGCCACTCAACATGGCCAACAGGTGCCTGCTGACAGGGCGGCTCAGGGCGGCTTAGGGCGGCCCCTCCGCTCCACCACAGTGCAGGGGAGCTCCGGGTGCACCCACACAGGGAGGCGTGTCCCCCTCTGGAACCCAGGTACAGATGGGACCTGGGGGCTCACAGGGCACAACTCCAGGCCCGGGGGGGCTTCTGGCCGCTGCCTCCCCACGGGATGAGCAGGCTGTGTCCCCGTGAGTCGGGCACTGAGCCCCACTCCCCACGCCCAGGTGACTGTGGTCACAACAGGGTCCTCACAGAGGCAGTCGGGGTCAAGTGAGGTCACAGGGGGTCCTGACCCCAAGAACTGTGTCCCCCTAAGAGGAGGGACCAGGCCCCAGACCTGCTTGAAGGTCGGCCTTGGGGACCTGGGGCAGCCTGCTGTTGCCTGCTGACCTACCTGCCACCGCCCGCTGCCCTGCCTGCCCCGTCTGGCTCGCCTGGGCAGGTTCACCCCAGCATCCAGGGGATCTGCCTGGTGCTGGGCCCAGAGTGTGGGGGCACGGACACCCCTGCTGAGCACCCTCCTCCACCACCATCTCCTGCTCGAACTCGACACTGCCTTTCAGGGGGTCCCGGGGGCTGAGGCTGAGACCAGAGACAGTCCATGGGTGAGGGCATGGCCCTGGGGTGAGGGTCCCAGCCCCCCCAACCCCCCATCTCCAGCAGGCAGAGTACACAGGACAGTGACCAGGCCTGCAGCCACATGGGGCCAGCAGTGAGGGGGTGGGAGCCCCCTTTCTCCCCCACTGGCTTCGCAGGACAGCATGGTCCCTGGGTGCCCCTCAGCCCCCAGCCCAGACGCCCCCCCTCACTTCTCATGTCGGTAGCGCTACTCCCGGGCCCCAGGGTCCAGGCGGAAGAGCCGCAGCGTCCAGGGCGTGAGACTCTGCTGGCGCTGGTGGGTCCGCAGCCGCTGCGCCTCCTCCAGCGCGAGCTTCTCCTGCGTGGCCCTGTCCTGGTCACCCTCACCGATGGCCCTGGGGGAGGCTGGCCCCAGGGGAGGCTGGGCCTGGGGGAGGCTGGACCTGGGGGAGGC
>PVHY01034228.1:0-10546 GCA_004024945.1 Uropsilus gracilis | reverse complement strand
GGGGTACCACAGACTCAAGCAATCCCCAG
Source organism: Uropsilus gracilis (assembly GCA_004024945.1). Classification (NCBI taxonomy): domain Eukaryota; kingdom Metazoa; phylum Chordata; class Mammalia; order Eulipotyphla; family Talpidae; genus Uropsilus; species Uropsilus gracilis. Next base: position 10,517 of record PVHY01034228.1, on the reverse strand, counting down.
CCTCAGCTTCCCAGGTAGCTGGGATTACAGGCACGCGCTACCAAGCCCAGCTATTTTTTTGGAACTAGGTCTCGCTACAGGCCCCAGGCGGGACTGGAACCGCGATCCCTAGCCTCGGCCGCTTCATAGGCTGAAGCTTACAGGCACGAGCCACTGTGCCCGGCCCAGAACAGGTATCTTAACGCAAAATGTTCTTAGAAGTTCTAAAGAAACAGACAAATGACTTAAAAATTGAAGTTTTAAAATAGTAATAGGTAGCTCTCCTGCCCGCCTGTGACTATACAGTGCCTATCTTTTTCTTTCTCCTTTTACTAATAGACCTGTGCTTTTAAAATGAGCAAATAAAAAGGAAGGAAGAGAGAGGGAGGGAGAAGGGAGGAGAAATTAATAAAATGACAGGAGAGGGGAAGTGGTACTAATAAGTTAATTAGTGAAAGCTGAAGTTGAAGAACATGTATAGAATTCTGTTTTCTAATAAAATATACAAGACATTCCTAAATGAAATGTAGGCATAACTACACATATTGGTATGAAAAGGCTGACCTGGAGGTGTATCCAAAAAGAACTGATAGATAGGATAGTTGTATAAAGCACACTTGGGCATTAGAAGTTGAGAGTTCTTTCTCTACAGGGAAATTCAGATGTGGGTTTTTTTGTTTTGTTTTTTGAGACTAGGTCTCGCTATTTGTGGAACCGCAGGCTCACGTTGCCCGGGGTACCACAGACTCAAGCAATCCCAGCTTCAGCTTCCCAGGCAGCTGGGATTACAGGCGTGCGCCACCACGCCTAGCTATATATTTTTGGAACTAGGTCTCACTACGTGCCCCCAGCGGGACTGGAACCGTGATCCCTGGCCCCAGCTGCGGCTTCCTAGGCTGCCGTCTACAGGCATGTGCCACCATGCCCAGCCAATTCAGACTGTCTTGAAAAGTTAAAACAAGAGATCATACCAAAAAAAAAAAAAAAGAGATCATACAACTCTCACTCAAAGTCCAAAGCTAGTAACAGGTCAGTTAATTAGCTCCTCTTTTTTCAATAACATAACCAACTCAGGAGAACATACTTTACTGTTTATATGGGCTTCAAATTAGATGCCATAGAAGATTAACGTTTCTTTCTTATTTGTCCCTATGTTCATTGAGATACAATTGATGCATATTTAATGCAAATTCATTTTAAATGTGTACCAAAATAATTTCAGGTTGTTGCATACTAATTCAGATTTGCAATAAGGTTTTTTGTTTTGGTTTGTTTTTTTGTTTTTTTGGGGGGGGACTAGGTCTCGCTATTTTTGCCTGTGGAACCACAGGCTCTCGTTGCCCGGGATACCACAGACTCAAGCAATCCCCAGCCTCAGTTTGCCACGTAGCTGGGATTACAGGTGTGCGCCACCACGCCCAGCTATTGTTTGGAACTAGGTCTTGCTATGGGCCCCAGGCGGGACTGGAACTGCGATCCCTAGCCCCGGCTGCTTCATAGGCTGAAACTTACAGGCATGAGCCACCGTGCCCGGCCCTGAATTTGGTTCTTTTACAAACCATAATAAATCATAGTAAGTGATCTGTAAATAAGTGATCTGTAATAAGTGGAATTAAACAATATTTGTCTTTTTGTGTTTGGCTTATTTCACTGAGCATACTGTTTTGAAGCTTCAACCATGCTGTAATATATATGAGAATTTTAATGTTACCTTTTCACAAATATATGTATTTTTGTACATCTTAAAATTCTGCCCATCACTTACTGTATGGTTTTGCAGAGATTTTCTAACTTGTATTATATAAAAAGAAACTGACGTATTTGTGTTTTCAGAGGACCATTTTCATGAAAGAAAAGAAGTCTAAGGACAGTAAAGTTTGGTTTGAAATTTACCAGTTGATATAGTAGCAGATGAAATCTGAAACTGAGATAAACACTGTATTTTAAATAACATTTATATCACAGATCTCATAGTTGGAATTTCCTTCTTTTCTAAGGGATTTAAAAGCATGAATATCACATTTTGTTGAACTTTGTTGATAGAGTAACTTGGATTATGAATACTTTTTGGCTATTGTGGATAATTCTATGAACACGGATGTACAAATATCTATTCAAGACTTTGTTTCCAATTCTTTTGCATATAAGCCCAGAAGCAGAATTGCTGACTCATACGGTAATTCTGTAATTCTTTTAAGGAATAATTGACTTTTCTACAATAACCGCATCATTTTACATTCCTGGTAGCAATGCAGGGGTTCTATTTTCTCCAATTAGAAAAGCTGCTTTTTAAGAATAAATTATGAATTTAAATTTTATGATGCAACTTCTGGTCTTATTTCCTTAAATTTCTTTTCTACTTGTCTCTTTTATTATCACTTAAATCAAAACTGCAAGTCTTATGCTTGATTAGAAAACCTAGTTCCAAGAAGTCTGAGAGGGAGTAACAGAGAACACTAAAGCTGTTATAAAAGTTAGTTCACATAATAGTGATACGGCATGGGCAGAATTTCCTCCCTAGAATCTTAATGACATGTTATATTCCTTCAAATGTGGAGAAAAATTTAACTTACAAGGTGAGAAGACAAAAATCAGCTCTGATAATAACTAAAGGGAAGTATATACAAATGAAAAATTGATAGTTTGTCCTTAAGATGGAGATGGTAGAAGATAACTCACAGCTGTATTTTCTGTGGCTTTTTTTTTTTTTAGACTAGGTCTCGCTATTTTTGCCCATGGAACCACAGGCTCACGTTGCCCAGGGTACCACAGACTCAAGCAGTCCCCAGTCTCAGCTGCCCAGGTAGCTGGGATTACAGGCGTGCGCCACCACGCCACCACGCCCAATATATATATTTTGGAACTAGGTCTTGCTACATGCCCCAGGCAGAACTCAAACTGCAACCCCTGGCCCCCGGAGGCGGATTCCTAGGCTGCCACATATAGGCATGTGCCACCGTGCCCGGACTTCTGTGGCTTCCTGATGGAGATATAGTCAAGAAGTTACAATGACTTAACCGGTTGTTTTTTGGTTTTTTGAGACTAGGTCTTGCTATGTTGCCTGAGGTTGTCCCAAACCCGGAAACTCAAGTGATCCCTAGCACCAGCCTCCCAGGTAGTTGGGATTACAGGTGCAATCCACCAGGGCTGGCTAATTTTTAGCAACTAGGTCTCGCTATATTGCCCGGGGTAGTCTTTTTAGAATGGGGAATAATCACCAAACAAAAAAGGTAAAATGACAGGATTCATAAAGAACAACTTTAACATACAAAAGCAAACAATTTCCTGGGTTCATATAGGTGCTGTGACATTTATTTCTAATTTTAAAAAATACAGTATTATAAAATAAGAAAGCAAATGGTATTTTTGTAAGAAATTTCATATTTCTTCTTAAAAATTAAAATAATGTAATTGAACTGCATCAAAATTCAAAATCAAATTTCAGATTACTCAAACATTAAGGAATTGCCATGATCATCCTTCAGTTATATCAAACTTGTTCACATAGAATTTTTATTAATTTAGCTACTACAAGTACATTGAGACTATTTCCAAGTAGACGATAGCACTGTTTCACAGCTATATTCTCAGGAAATCCTAGAAGAAAAGAGATAACAATTTATAATATAATCATTTGTAATATTACTTCTAGAGATAAAAGAATGCCTCCTTAGTAAGAGTATAGCAGTCATGTACATTAAGTCCCTAGAGTCTCCATGAAATGTAATGAGCAAATGAGAATTTGGAATCAAAATATTGCATAATACTACATTGCCTACATAAGTCAATATTATATCACATTAAATAATATCATGAATAATATCATGTTACACACGTAACATGCACAGACCTAATTAAAATCTATGTATTAGTGACACTAGGAAAAGCCATGGTTACCATTATTTCAGTGATTTATTTAATAACAGCTTTATAGAGATAAAATTCACATTCTGTAAAATTCACTTTTTAAAATGTATAATTCAGTGGAATTTAGTACAGAATCACTGTACTAAAGTCTTACATACATCTCCATTATCTAATCCCAGTACATTTTCATCACCTTGAAAAGAAAGCTGGTAGCTATTACCAGTCAGTCTCATGGCTATTCTGAACATTTACTATAAATGGAACCAAAAATATGTTGTCATTTGTTTCTGTCACTGAAAGTAACAGTTTCAAGGTTCATGATTGTTACAAAGCAACACTTTATTCCTTTCTATGGCTAACTAATATTCTATTGTATGGATATACAAGTTTAAATATCCACCCACTGACAGAGTTGGGTATTTTTAATTGATTCTTCATTTTTATATTTTATTATTTCATTCTTATTATTAAAATTGCTTTAATTATTTTTTCCTTTTATTTATTTGGAATGTCATTTGAATAGTATGTACAGTTTTGTGTAGACATGTTTTCAAATCTCCTGGATACATACCTATGGGTGAAATTGATGGGTCATATGGTAAGTCTATGTTTAACAGTAGGGGAACTGTCAGGCTGTTATCTAAGAGAGTAGGATCATTTTACATTTCCACTAGCATTGTACAGGAGAGCTTATCTGTCCAAATCTTAGACAACACTGCTACTATTTATCTTTTTATGAAGTGGTACCTTAATTGTGGCCTTAATTTACAGTTCCCTAAAAACCAGTACTGTTTTTAAAAATACTATTCAAACTCTTTACCCATCACTAAACTGAGTTATTTTTCCTTTTATCACTGAACTGTAAGAGATTTCTATATTCTGAATACATATTCTGCTTTTCCATAAATTGACTTCGTCATATTGGACTCTAATGTTACATTCTTTTTCCAAGGAAAATGACCCTCAGTTCTATTTGCTGGAACAAAGCTTTGAAATTATCATCATAACGATTGTCCATGCATAATAATGCACACCATTATGTTGGTTACAATGTCAGAATTTCACATTCAGTATCCTTTGACCAATCAATTAAATAAGGGAAAAACAAAATTTGACAATAAGATAAAGGAAAACCTTATAGAGCATTAAGAGTAGCATAATTTAGCAGGGTATGGTGGCACATGCTTGCAAGCTTCAGCCTATGAAGCAGCTGGGGCTAGGGATCGCGGTTCAAGTCCCGCTCAGGGCAACACAGTGAGACCTAGTCCCAAAAAATAGCTGGGATTGGTGGCCCATGCCTGTAATCCCAGCTACCTGGGAAGCTGAGGCTAGGGATTGCTTGAGTCTGTGGTATCCGGGCAACATGAGCCTGTGGTTCCACGGGCAAAAATAGCAAGACATGGCCGGGCACGGTGGCTCGTGCTTGTAAGCTTCAGCCTAAGAAGCGCCCGGGGCTAGGAATCGCGGTTCAAGCCCTGCCTGGGACCCATAGCGAGACCTAGTTCCAAAAAAAATAGCTGGGTGTGGTGGTGCGCGCCTGTCATCCCAGCTACCTGGGAAGTTGAGGCTGGGGATTGCTTGAGTCTGTGGTACCCCGGGCAATGAGAGCCTGCGGTTCCATGGGCAAAAATAGCAAGACCTCGTCTCAAAAAATAAATAAATAAATAAATAAAAATAGCAAGACCTAGTCTCAAAAAAAAAAAAGAATAGCATAATTTCATACATTTCAAAGACTAGAAGGCAGAGCTGATAATGTAAATTACTTTATCAACATTTAACATTAAATTTACTGCTCTAAAATAACTGATTATACCATAATGTAAGTTTTTTTGCAATTGAAAATAATCATAAAATTGCTATGTAAAATTAACATGCCTTAGCCAAATATGTAGTCATTAGTCATTTCATCTCAAAAATAATTTCATTCAAAGTACCCTAAGGTACAAATATATCTACAAATTGAGAATATACCAAGTATGATCTTCTGTAATACTAAGAGTATAATAGAGGAGAAAAAAGATTTGAAAACAAACTAGTCAGATTTATAAAAATAATATGGATTTTATATCTATATACATTAAATTCTAAACTAGCTTACAGAAAATGACATAATTTCTCAAGTTAACAGGTTGCGTTCCAGAAAGAGTAAGTGCTAGTGACAGTGTGGGAAAAAAGGAACCCTTGTGGTGGGAATGTAAATTTGTGCAATCACTGTGGAAAACAGTGTAGGGGCATCTCAAAAAATTAAAAATGAACTGCCATATGATCCCGTAATCTCACTGCCAACTATTTACCCAAGAAACATGAAGCATCAATTTGAAAAGCTATATGCATACCATGTTCACAGCAACACCATTCACAACTATCAAGATATGGTAACAACACAGGTACCCAACAATGGTCAAGTAGATATAGAAGATATGTATGTGTGTGTGTGGGTGTGTATACATGTACTATATGGGGGGGGAGGGCAGTGATGGAATACTACTCAGCCATACAAAATATAAGATACTGTCATTTACAACAACATAAAAGGAATTCCAGTGGATTATGCTAAGTAAACTAAATCAGAAGCAGAAAGAAACATGTTACGGTTTCACACATTTGCAGACTATATAGGAAAAAAAAAGAATAACAGATAAGAGAATGATATTTACCAGAATAGAAAGACAAAGAAGAGAGAGAATGGATAGAAGTGGGCTAATGGTTAGTGGTGGATAGTAACTAGACAATTGGTGGGGGACGCAGCATGATATATATATATATATATATATATATATATATATATATAGTTAATAAGGTGAGAAATTGTCCATCTGAAATTTGTAGGTTTATAGATTAATACTTCAATAAAAATAAAAAGATTATTTTTTTAAAACATAGGTATATTAAAAATGACTCTCAGAAACTTAGAATTAATGAGGTCAAGATAGCAGGTTGCTTTCAGTAAGTGTCCCTCTTTTCCAAAGCTGGCTATCTTACTACACATGCATGTCTCTAGTCACAAAGAGACCCAGACAAAGTATACAGCAAGATGAATGCAAATTCATCACTGCCAGTGTGAAAACAGCCCAAATAATGTCCATTTTACAAACAGAGTCAACAGAGGTCAGAAACATGTAAGGGAAAGTTCTGTCATAGTGTTGCTCACTAATAACATTGATGCAAATTTGATTATACAAACAGATTACATGGTAAAAAAAGTTAAACAATTAAAAGGGCTTTCTGAATGTATTATGTGCATATTTTCAGAAAGCTTTAAAAAATTCTATTTGTCACCTAAAATTTAAAAATAAGGGGGAAAAAAGTATTTATGAGGTAAAGGTTTTAAAAGCAAATAAATGTCAATCATAAAAAATAAAAGCTGACATATTTTATATTGTGTCGGTTGTTATGTAACATTTTACATATGCTAACATTTTACTTAACAATCCTATAGAGCTGATACTATAAATATCATTATACAAATTCATAAAAGTAAGGTAGAAGGTTGGAAAGGTAGAGCTAGTATAGTCCAACTGTGAGGTTTATACTAAGTTTCCATGTTACCAAAGTGAGTACCACTCCTTGAACAAAAAAGCGCAAGAGCAATACTCAGAAATTCATTTTTGTTAGAGGCCATCTCTTTTCTCTCTTTAGTACTTACAAAATACCTTTAAGCACTCATTCGAAAAAAAGAAAAAAAGAACAGAAACTAGGGAAGCAGAATGGGAATTAAACTGAGTCCAATTCTCAGCTTTTTATTTGTTTCATGATCTTTTCACTCACTTTATGACACAAACTGAAACAAAGAAAGTTTGTGTTTTTCTTAAATCACAGCCCGAGGATAAATGAGATCACTAAGGAAAAGGCAGAGAAAACAAAATAAATGTAGTTGGTAGTGACTACACTTGGAAAATCATTTACCAAGAGGATAGTCAATTTATATTGGCAGTTGATTATCAACATACAAAGGTATGTGCTCTAAAATCTCTATTTTTTCATCACCACTTAAACGTTCTAGAGAAGAACTAAGGCACAGAATTAATAAAATGTATCTTTGAAGAATACAAATACAAATATACTCCCATACAAAAAAAATTAATTCCTCAACTGCCTTTTAATTTTTTTTTTTTTTTTTTTTGAGACTAGGTCTCGTGTTTTTTTTTGCCCGTGGAACCGCAGGCTCTCGTTGCTGGGGTACCACAGACTCAAGCAATCTCCAGCCTCAGCTTCCCAGGTAGCTGGGATTACAGCCGCGCACCACCACGCCCCGCTATTTTTCTGGAATTAGGTCTCGCTATGGGCCCCAGGCGGGACTCAAACCATGATCCCTAGCCCCGGCCGCTTCATAGCCTGAAGCTTACAGGCAGGAGCCACCGTGCCCTGCTGCCTTTTAATTTCTTTATTTTAAAAAAGGATAATGCAAATCATTGTTTCACAAGATCCAGTGAGGGGTGATGACAACAGGACAGTAAGCAGTAGAAAAAAGTGCTACTAATAACCAGCTATGGGGAAAGGTGCAGGACTGCAGATTTGGCCCTTCTGTCCCTGCAAATTACTCAATCACTGGAGTACAGAGAGAGGGAGAATCATATCTGGTGGGAACAGACCTGAGGCAAGTAACCAGCAAATGAAGAAGAGAATAGAAAGAAAATACCGAAAAATGACATAACCCAGGAAAGGAAGATTTCTTTTGTCCATCAGTTTGCACAAGGGTTTGTTAATAAAACATAAGATTTCCTAATGAGTTTGGGACTTTTATAAAATGAAAGCTGAACTGCAAGATCTCACATACCAAACTCTGGAGGAAATCCAAGGAGATTTGCTATTTCTTTAGGGGTGAAATAACGAAGTTTAAGCATTAACAATTTTGTTATCTTTTCTTCTTCTGACAAATTGGTAAGAGATTTGTAGATATCCTCAATCTGTAAGAAAACATCCAAGATAACTGATAAAGAAGAGTGCAAATAAATTTGTTAAGATCACTTATTGTTAGGCAGTTAAAAATGATGGATATAGTCTACTGTAACACAAGGTAGCAAAGGCACAGGGAAAAGGTACAATAAACTGTGTAGTTGGTTCATTAACATCAATGTAAACTACAAAAATGAACAGAAGTTTAATTATGAGCAGATCAGGGCACTTTTAGTGTAAATGTCATTTTTAATCTCTCAAAAATTAAATCATAAGAATATAAACAATAAATGACAGCAAGATGAGAAAATACAAAACAAAAAACAAACTTGGTCATCCCATAAAATTTGTTTTACAATGCTAGCAAATAGATTACTAAAATGTCTATTGTTTAAGGTCAAATTCAAACTATTTTCTTTTTTTTTCTTTTTTTTTTTTGAGACTAGGTCTCGCTATTTTTGCCCGTGGAACCGCAGGCTCTAGTTGCCAGGGGTACCACAGACTCAAGCAATCCCCAGCCTCAGCTTCCCAGGTAGCTGGGATTACAGGCACGCGCCAACACGCCCCGCTATTTTTTGGAACTAGGTATCGCTACCGACCCCAGGCGGGACTGGAACCGCAATCCCTAGCCCCGGCCGCTTCATAGGCTGAAGCTTACAGGCACGAGTCACCATGCCTGGCTCAAACTATTTTCTTAAAATGGCAAAATAATTTAGTGAATATGATTTCTCAAATTCACACTTTATATCTGAAGGGATTTTTACCATGAGTGAATTTTAATATTAGTACAAGTTTAGATTAGTATAAAAAAGAAAATTTTATTTCACTCAAAATTATTAAAACATATTCCAAACCTCTATACATCAAGTTTGTATTCAACCATATCATCAAAACGCTATAATATAAAAAAATAAAATAAAAATTAATACTCCTTTAAAAAGAGTTGCAATATATATTAATTTTTGTAATCTCAGCCTTATTTGCACAATATACAATCAACCTAAAAACATTAAGAACCTGGCTTGTTAGTCTGTCTACAATCAGCACACTATGCCTGCAACTATGTTTTTCCATGAAAATCATACTGTATATGATGGCTGTTATAAATATCTTCCATAAAAGCACAGGCAGATACACACACAAACACATATATTAAAACAATAAGTGAAAATAATAATAATGCTTTGGGGAGTATAATGCTTTACAATGTATTTTGGCTACAAAGAATTTATAATTTAAGTAATAAGGACCTTGCTAAAATATTATTTTTACCCAAAAGGTAGCTTTACAGTTTCTGCTCCTCCATCATTAAGGTTGTGCATAATTCCTGAGAACATTAACTACTGCATGCTACATATCTACATATCATAACATTTACTACTGCATGCTACATAAAATATGCATACATATTTTATTCCTTATTCCTTATGCAAAGAAGTTTAAAAAGAGTAAGGTAAAGCAAAAACATTTAATATTTTGTGTATATAATCTCATATCCAATAACAAAAATATTCATCATAAAGAATTACATATATATGAATATATTAATGATATATATATTCCCAGATGAGTAAAATTTCCTTGATGTAATTAATGTAAAATTAACTTAATGTTCTCAAATTTTAGCTATTAAATATAATATCATTGAAAATAATTTTCAAGTATTTTAATTCTAAACTATGTCTAGTACCTGTACATCTTCTGTAGTTTGTAACACAGATCCTGTTCCTTCTACGTACCTTCCATAACTGTAAAATTAACACAAATATTATGTA
>PVHY01034227.1:0-10581 GCA_004024945.1 Uropsilus gracilis | reverse complement strand
GGAGAGGGGGAACTGAGAAAGGGAAGTTAGAGCAGCTGACTAGATTTCAGCTGGATCAGGGAGGAGGGCTGTTAAAGAAAAGTCAGTGTACTCTCCTGATCCCTGAAGCACCTTTCCTTGAGTTTCTGGTACAGGGTCTGTGAGAATGATTCAGAGCAGTTGAGGTTCCCTGCACACCCAAACTCTGCCCAAAGTGCTTATGCTTCTGATTGGGTGGGTTGCTAAGAACAAGATTCAGGGGACATAATCAGCACCCACACCTTCAGATACCCGGGGACTGAGCAGACTGTGATGAGGTTGGGGTGAGGCAGATGGATACATCCAGGGTCCCAGGCCTGCCCTGGGAACTGTCAGGGGTGAGAGCAAGAAGAATAGGTGGCAAATTCCCTTTCGATGGAGATCCCTCCACCTAGGCTGGTCAGGACAGGGGCATGGGCAGAGACTGGAGGAGATGCCAAGTCCCAGAGTGCCCAGATCTCCTCAGCATCCACCTGTCAGCCCTCTGGAACCATCAACATCTACTTCATCCCAAATTCCCTAAAAGGAGAAACAGGCATTAGTGGCTAGAGAGACGTTAACAGTCATAGAGAACCCAGCACTAGAAGCAGCATGGAGGAAAAAAAAAAAAAAAACAACGGTTCTGGAGAAAGTCTAAAAAGAAGGAGGTGTCAACAGAGAATGACCCCTCCAGTCCTTAGACTTAGGGGCGTTCCCCTCCCTTCCTCACCTTCCCACTCCCAGCCTTATCCATAAAGAAGGGGAGGAAAGAAATTTGGGACAGGATTCCCAGAAGGTCCCAGTGGCCCTCCTGCCCCACCCCCGTCCTCTCCCACGCCTCCCTGCGGTCTGCCCACGCAGAACCCGCGGCCCGCCGCCGTCCGCTCCTTGTCCCCCGCCCGACCCTGCAACCCGCTCCAGACGGAGATCAACAAAGTCACGCTTCCTAGTCACGTGCCCACTGTTTTCCTCCCTCCCGCGGGTAGGCGGGGGGCGCGCGGAGGAGCCCCGCGGGTCTGGGAAGCCAGGGACCATGACAGCACCCACTCCTGCCCGAGGAGGCCGGGCGCAGACGGATCTCCGCCCTGCCTCGGCTCCCCCAGCGGCTCGGCCTGCCGCAGCCCAGTGGCCGGGTCGGTGGGGTCCGGCCGCACCGGATGCTGGCTCGCCCGCCCGCTCACTCACCACAGTGACCGGGGAAACCATGGCGGCGGCGGCGGCTGCAACGGCTAGCACCCCGCTCCGGGCTGCCCCGGCGGCCAGGACGCGCCCACGGCCAGGTGAGCAGACAAAGCCCGGAGAGACGGACAATACCTCCCGCGCGCCCGGCTCCGGGGGTTCTGTCTGCGATCCCACGACGTCACTGCAGACACAGCCAATGAACGGGCGCGAGTCTGGGGGGCGGGGCCCGGCTGGCTTCGCCGTCCAGGCACCTCCGGCTTCTGTTGCGAGAACCGAGGCTTCTCCCAGGGGGCGGAAGGTGGGGCCACTAGGCCCCGCCCCGCCGGTCCCTTGGCCAAGGCATCCCGGAACGTGACCGTGACCCCAGTTCCTGGGTGAGGACGGAGCTTGGCTGAAACACAGCCACATTCCTGTCCTGGACACACGGCTACACACATTTTCTCATAACCCAGGGGTAAGAGGTCAAAACATATTCCCCATGAACTTAACACCCAGTCTGCACGGACACAATTGCAGTTAGACAATTCTCACTGCGTCCAGAGGCCAAAATGGATATACAATGGTCTGTGGTCTCACCATCTGTAACAGAAGAGACACATAGCTAGGCACTTAACAGTTCATAGGCTCATAATGCGAACAAATACATCAAGACCTACAGAATTTGAGCTGGGCGCGGTGGTGCGTGCCTGTAATCCCAGTGTTGGGAGGCTGAGGCTAGGAATCACTTGAGTCCACGGGTTCGAGACTACCCCGGGCAACATAGCGAGATCTAGTCTCAAAAAAAAAAAAAAAACCTACAGAATGACGGTCCCTCTTAGGCACCGAACAAGTGCACAGAAAATGTACACCCACGGGTCGACACATCCTTCAACATAAAAAAGAATAAATATATCCAATTACCATATACTTAATACCCATCTGTCATAACACATATATACCACAAGATACCCAACACACTTGCAAGAACACACCAGGCAAACCTAAACATTTTTAAGAACCCAAAGGAGTATGAACTAACTTGGCCAAATATACAACCTCAGCAGATGTTAAGCTGTTACACAAAAGCTACACAGGCACACTTGGAATCGAGTGTGTTTAGTATCCTGGGAATGATGCAAGCAGAATGGTAGCTATCGACTGGGACCAAGTGCCAGTTTTGCCACATCCAAACTCTGTGACTCCGTGAATCACTTCCCCTCTCTGGCCTTGTTTTCCTGGTACATTAGATGAGTGGATCTCTGACCTTCATTCCCAAATCCAAGGAGGTGACTTAAGTGCAGGGGAAAATTTCTCCACCCCTCTAGGTTCTTCTGAAGTTAGATGCACCAACAAATTAACATCAGTTGAACTAGTAGGGGGGGGACCCAATTTCATAAGATACCTGTGGAGAATTTATGGGGCAAAAAATCCTAAAGTAAATGGGACACATGGGGCACAGAACTTGGGACTTGTGCAAGGGACTTGAAATGAAAAGATGTCACTTGAGGAGATGACTCCATATGACAAAATGTTGCCTCTAGATGACTGCACTGATTTCAGATTGGTTTCTCTAATTTCAAAAGGTGCTTCTAGAGATATCCTTAAATCAAAGCAATCTGAATTCTTTAAATAATGGTAACAATTTCTCCTAAAGCCCAAAGTATTCACCTTGTATATTTAGCCAAGGTGACAAGTGTTGAAAAAAGCCTCCACTGGGCATCTTTGGAAAAGCCTGTCTGAAACTTTTGGGAGCATATGGGTCATACACAGACTTCCTAGAGGTGGGGATTTCAGATACATCTTAAAAGGATGGGTTGGCCTTTGATTTGTGGGCTTTAGGGATTGTAGGAAAGGGGAGGCCACCTTAACTACCCCGAAAAAGCAGCTATCAAGGAGTTTCAAACATCTTGAAATGGTAACATGGAGGCCCTGGTGCTGACCCCAGGCTTGTACTGACTTAGGAGAAGCTCACAGGCTGAAGTCTAGTCCCCTGTCGGGGAGGAAAAAGGTTGCTCGCTGAACGAATCCTCACAAATATGAGGAACTATAAAATTATTGATAGCACGTCCTACATGCCTAAGCAAGCACAGGTATTAGGAAACCCTGTAAACTAAATCAGTTTAGATAACAAAGGCATCCCATAGAGGGTCTGGTGATCGCCATCTATCCTAGATAAGCAGATGCCTACCGAAAACTAGCCCCCAGTGAAACTGATGTCAAGCAAAAGGCTATTGTAATTGCTGAACTGTGTTACATGAATTGTATAAAAGCTGTATGAAAAATAAACTCGTGGCCAGCGGATCAAGAGAAAAGCCGCTGTGCCCTCCTGCCCAAGAGATATCTTGTTCATCTTGATTGCAATCCTCACCTCTTCTCTCAGGCACCGTTCCCCACCGCAGCTGGACCAAGGCTGTGCCTGCAAATGAGCCTCTTCCTTTTCCTTTTGGGCCTCTCGCTGCTTTCTTTAAAGCTTCTGCCGTTGACCCATCACCCACTTGGTGGCAGGGAGTGACCCTCTTCCAGTAAAAGAATTGACAGCTAGAGATTCAGATCCAGGAACAGTAGGCTAAGAGTCAAAGTTTGCCCCTGGGGCTCACCCACAGTCTACCCCATTCTGGATAGAGTCCCAATGGCCTAGGAACCCTACCTGCTCTCTTTTCTTTACAATTGGGCTCTGGAGAACTTCTCAGAAGAGGAGAGAGGGTTACTGCCACTGGGCTTTGTCCTACAGATACACACACACACCCCTACAAAGTGTGCTGCCTGGAAAAACACTGAATTGAGCATTAGGTATATTGTACTTAGTACTAGTCTCTCCTCTTCTTTGAATTACTAGGTACCTAAATAGGCACATAATTCCATCTTTGAAGCATCAGTTTCCTCATCAACAAAATGAAATAAAACAAGCTAAGCACCAAACTGAAGAGCACAACTTTGAGCAGGAGGTAAAGGGGGGAGGGGGGGAATGGAGGGGAGGGGGGGTAAAACCCTGGGGATTACAATGTTGTGGAATTTATATATAAATTTAAAAAAGAAAAGAAAAAATGAAATAACTGGGCTAAATCCCCTAAGATTACCTAAGGTTTAGTTCTCAGAGTGAGACATTTTTCATTTCTCTGGACCTAAGATGTCCTATCTATAAAAATGAGAGAGTAAAACTATAAAAATGATTTTCAGCAAGCAGGGTGTATCAAAATTACTTGGGAAGCCTTTTTTTAAAACAGATACCCTGTCCCACCCCACATCTACTAATTAAGAGGCAAAGATTTTAATAAGCTTGGATACACAAATACCTAAATATGCAAAAGATGAGAGCTAGAATTGTCACCCACAAGACTTGAGTCAGCGTTTGATTACTCAACAGGAAGACTAATCATATGCATAGATTTGAAAAGCAAATCTCTTCCCTCTGTGCTGATTATTCTCCATTTTCCCTCCCATCACCTAGATCCATTCTTGGCCCTCCCCTCCCCCTGCCCTGGCCAGTGACATCTGTAAACAGCCTTTGGAGAACCTATTTGCCCTCTGGCTTCAGATGAGCTCAGCTGAGACAGAGGCTGGAGTGTGGGAGGAAAGCTGGTTGAGGTTCCTCCACAGCCACTTCGCTGCTAAGGCTCGAATGACATTCCTCCTTTACTGTGTTTCCAGAATTCCTGACCAGATTTCTAGACTGGGGAAAACAACATCTTCCCTCCACTGCCTATGTTTAAGTGCCTCTTCATCCCTAAATAGTCTCCTTAAGCCTGCCCATGTCTCTGCCATGAACCTTTATGTACCCATCAGTTAAGTTCTTCTTGAGCATGCCAGCACCCTGACTGATACAGATCAACAGAGCAGAGGCACCCATTTCCCAAAAGCAAGAACTTACCTAATTTTGTTCATATGGTCAAGATTCCTTGTTTGTTTCAAAAATAAAATTTAGTTTTACTGTGTCCTGTTTTTATTTTTAATTGTCTATTGCAGGAGGCAGACGATGAGATGGGATGCCTGGAATTAAACATTCCTTCCACCGGGCACGGTGGTTTGTGCCTGTAAGCTTCAGCCTATGTAGCGGCTGGGTCTAGGGATCGCAGTTGAGTCCTGCTTGGGGCAACACAGTGAGACCTAGTCCCAAAAAATAGCTAAGCGTGGTGGTGCATGCCTGTAATCCCAGCAACCTGGGAAGCTGAGTCTGGGGATTGCTTCAGTCTGTGGTATCCCTGCCAAAGTGAGCCTGCAGTTCCATGGGCAAAACTAGCGAGACCTAGTCTCAAAAAAAAAAATTCCTTCCACTCTGTACCCAAAAATCACCTATTGGCATGTCCCTTTTCATATAGTTTTGTCATTCTCTCTTTACTTGTTGTCTCCCCTAAAAAAAAATGTGAGACTGTTCATCCACCAACTCATTCAGTGTTTTCAATCAATGTTTACTATGCTCTGAGTGCTAACCACTATGTTTGGTACTGGGGCTTAAAAAGTTTAGTAAGATATAGACTCTGTCCTCATGGGGCACATAGTTTTGTTCTGGCAGGCTGGTAAACAAGTGTTGTGCCATGGGGCAATTGAACTAACTGAAGTATGAAGGTATGTCTCAGGTGACATCAGAGTCATTCATTATGCCTGGAGGTATTTAGAAACCTACAGCCAAAACTAAAAAAAAATGAGTTTGTCTTTAGCAAGCAGATACCAATGGAAATTACACACAAGAGACAAATTGAATTAGGGGTAATTTCTTTAGGGTAAGAGGTGAGCTGGGAGAGTATTCAAAAGATGAGGCTAGAGAAATAAACATGAGCTAGGTCAGAAAGGATCTGAATATTCTGAAAGGAAGTTTCAATTTGACCTAGTAGATGTCAGTAAACCAGTTGTCTTCATTCATTAGCTTCTGTGATTATTCCAGGTTCTCACAAACCAGATACAGGAATGATGTACAGAAATGGTGATGAGCCATTGCTCCCATAACTGCCATTTATTAACCACATACAGGCTGTGTTTCTGGGATATAGACGCAAACAAAATAGACCTTCTCTGTCCTCATAGAATTTAAGGTTCAAGGCAAGAGATCACCAGTCCTCCCCTCCCCACCTCCACCCTGCTTTCCTCTCCTCAGATCTCCCAGAAACAGAAAATGGAGCAGGGTCAGGGAGGGCAGGCTGGGCCTGACTGGGCCTGGCTGAACCTTCCAGAAGATTCTTCTCAGCTGAACCAGAAGTAGAGCAAAGCCTGTGAGCCTGAGTTATCCTGTTCAGAGGTCATGAGAGTTATTTGTGTTGCCTTGGTCTCTCCAAACCCTTTCCCTTTCCTATTCCAACTTGGCTTCCTGTCTCTCATCTGGAGAAGAGGAGACTTCAGGAGCATCGACACTCATGTTGAACAACAGGGCTTAAACTGAAATAGAAAAAGTTGAAACTGTGACCACACTCCTGCCAGATTCAGGAAGAAAAGGAAGACAGCAATCAAGTGGGAAGGGTAAGCAGTTCTCCCACCTTTTTCTCCCTCCCCATTTCTCCCTCCCTCCCTCCCCAAAAATTGGCCCATACTTCCATCCCCAACACACTCACACATACAGGTTCCATCCTCCCATGTGCACAGAAATTTTTAAAAATTTATTTATGTATAAATTCATATCTTTGTAATTCCTGGGGTTCTCCCCCCCTCCCCACCCATTCCCATTCCCACCCTGTCACACCCCCCACCCTGAGTTGTGTCCTTCATTTTGGTTGTTAACTTGCTTTGATTTTTCTTCATGGGTTTTTATTTATCTTTTCCATGTCCCATATAATAGTGAAGCCATTTGGTGTCTTTTTCTTTTTGACTTGTTTCTGCTAATATGATTTCTTCTTCTAGGTACATCCATGTTATTATAAAATCATCCAATTTGTCATTTTTAATTGATGAGTAATATTCCATTGTGTATATATACCACATTTTTTTCATCCAGTCATCTGTTTTGGGACATTTAGATTGTTTCCATGACCTTGCAATTATAAATTGTGCTGCAGTAAACATCCGAGCACAGGTGTCCCTTTGTACCCACATTGAGGTCTCTTTTGGGTAGATTCCCAAGAGAACAATTGCTGGGTCAAATGGTAGTTCCATTTTCATTAATTTGAGGGTCCTCCACATGGTTTTTCATAGTGGCTGGACCAGTTTACATTCCCACCAGCAGTGTAAAAGTGCTCCTTTCTCTCCACATCCCCACCAGCACTTGTTGTTGCCCTTTTTTTGGATGTGAGCCATTCTTACTGGTGTAAGGTGGAATCTCATTGTGGTTTTGATTTGCATTTCCCTGATTGCTAGCGACTTTGAACAGTTTTTCATGTACCTGTTGGCCATTTGTATTTCCTCTTTGGAAAAGTGTCTTTTTAGTTTTTCTCCCCGTTTTTTGATAGGGTTTCTTGTTTTGCTTTTGTTTAGTTGTGTGAGTCCCTTGTGGATCTTCATTATTAAACCCTTATCACTCTTGTGGAGGGCAAAATTTTTTTCCCATTCTGTTCGGCTTCTTTTTGTTTTTTCTGTTGTCTCTTTTGCTGTACAGACGCTTTATAGTTTGATGTAATCCCATCTGTTTATGTTTTCTTTGATGTAATCCCATCTGTTTATGTTTTCCTTTATTTTTTGCCCATCTGTAGATGTATCCAGAAAGGGATTTCTGAATTATAATTCATGGAGGGTTTTGCCCAAGTTTCTTCTATGTATGTTATGGTTTCAGATCTGACATCTAAGTCTTTTATCCATTTTGAGTTGATTTTTGTGCAAGGTGTGAGGGAGTTATCTTGATCCATTTTTTTGCATGTTTTGCACCACTTTTCCCAGCACCATTTATTGAAGAGGCTGTCCTTGTTACAATGTAAAATTTTCCCTACTTTGTCAAAGATTAGTTGACTATATATGTGTGGTTTTATTTTAGGACACTCAATTCTGTTCCATTGATCTGATTGTCTATTTTTGTACTGCACAGAAATTTTGTAAGTGATCTGTACTTGCTATGAGGAGAGCCAAGGAACCAAGTTCACACTAAAGAAGAAGGAATGAGATAAAGTCAACAATAGTCATGCTTCCAGAACTAGTGTAACATTTAAAAAAAAAATTGAACAGCAAACTAAGTCTACCTAATTTTTTGCCAAGTAAAGACAAAAGAAAAAAAATTAGCAACCATCACCATCATTTTGTTTTACACAAAAGACATTTTAACCGTAAAAATGAAGAGTCAAGGCTAATCCTTTAAGTAGACATTAGTGAAAAGTTGTATTACTTTCACTTTTCCCCTTCTCCAAGGTCTGGCGAAACCATCACCAGGACCAACACCATTTTGCAGGCAGGCATTTGGGAATCATGGAAAATGAGGTGCTCAGACAGCCATAGATTGTGGCAGAACTGGCATCATGAAAACCACTTTGAGGTGGGTTTCCTGCTTAGAACCCCAGCACCATCAGTTTCTCACAAGCAAGTTAAGTGATTGACCCTTTCTGATTCTGTTTCCTTAGAAGTGGAGAAACTAGTATTTCCCTCAGGGAGGTTTTGTGGGACTTCAACAAGAAAAGGAGATAAAGTTCCTAAATATAATGCAACTGATATTTAATACATGCTCTGTCAATAGTGCTTTCTTTCCTTTCAGAGAAGGCTTTTATCTGCCTAGAATGACAGGCACAATCTTTACTGAAGATAAATGGGACTTTTCAATGTTCACAAGCTGTGAGTGCATTAGGATCATTTGGGAAACTTGTAAGACGTTCTGCTTCAGTAGCACTAGGGTGGGGCCCTGGCATCTATATTTTAACACGCTTCCCAAGTGATTCATAGGCCCTTTGATGTTTAAGAGCCTCTGTTCTAGATAACTCATTCAACCATTCACTCGATAAGCATGTGCCAACTGCTGGGCAGAGAAGCAAGGCAGAAAATATGTTTTTGAAAAATCAGTACCAGGCATAGGACTTGGCACACAGTGGGCACTTAATGCATATTATCAGATAATAGCCTCCAGGGAGGTGCATCCTACTGGGGAGACAGGCATATCAATTAATAATAGCCACCCAAAGACTTATGATGAAAGTGGGAACCGAGGAAACAATAGCCGAAGAGTCCCTGAGTCTCCTGGGTCTAGAGAAGTAAACAGCTGGCAGCTTTGACAGCTTGAAGGGCCAGCAGTGGATGCACGCAAAAGCATATAAAGGTGGGACTAGCTGTTTCCAGAGCACCAAATACCAGGAAGAGTGGTAGGGAATGAAGTCAGAATAAGTGTGCATTTGGGACCTAGATTGTGCAGGATCTGCTCTGAGAAAGTGTTACAACTCTAGCTGTGAAGATGGACCCATAGGGATAATCAAACAGGTTTTCATTGTTGAAAGCTCATTTTAGCAGCAACAGTGTGGAGAATGGGAAGACATAGTCAACACTGGAAGCAAGGAGAAAATTGGGAGCTTATTGCCATAGTCCAGTGGAAAGTTGAAAAGACCTGAACTGCATTAATGGTAGGACAGTGTCAAGAGAGGATTTTTGTAGTAGTTCCCATAAAGAGAGGTTGTCATCCCAATGTGGACTTTTACAAAGTATACTGGGGGAAATCGTCTATGACCCTATTAGAATTGTTTTCAACTGTAAAGATAGGTTGTTAAACATTTGGAAAATAAAAAATGCATATATAATAAGAATCACAAGTAATATCACAGACCAAAGACAAGCACAGTTGGATGTTTTGGTTTATTTCCTTCCAGTTGTTTTACATGCATATTTCAGGCTTTTAAGTAGAGATTCACCATAATTTATGTGATTGTCCCATATTGTTGATATGTAAATTGTTTCCCTATCGTAAAGAACACTATAATGAACATACTCTACATAAATCTTTGCCCACTTTATTTCCTGAGGACAAGGATGATTAAATCAAAGTGAATCATTATAGTTATGATTCACAAATTGTTCTCCATATAAACTGCCAAGTTTATCTTCTACCCTCCAATGTGAGTACCTACTTTTGTGACAGCAATGAAAAATACAAGTTCATCTTATAGATAAGAGTGCAAATTCTTGGGCCAGGCACAATGACTCGTGCCTGTAAGCTTCAGCCTATGAAGTGGCCGGGGCTAGGGATCGCGGTTCGAGTCCTGCCTGGGGCCCATAGCAAGACCTGGTTCCAAAAAAATAGCTGGGCGTGGTGGCGCGTGCTGCGGACCGTCCGGGCGAGGTCGCAGGCCAAATGACCATGGTTCAGCTGGGCAGGAAAGACACAGGAGCCGGCGAATGGTGAACAGACGCACACACTCAAGGGGTGGTGAATCTGCTGCGATTTATTTGAGATTTTTATGGATATATATAGTGTTTTTGGCAATCAGCATTCTATGAGTATATGCAATTAACATATTAACAGATTGTAGATTTTTCCTAGGTGTATCTAACAATATAACTTTTCTAGGAGCATCCTAAAGCAATTCCTTACTTTGCCAC
>PVHY01034226.1:0-10578 GCA_004024945.1 Uropsilus gracilis | reverse complement strand
GGGGAGAGGGGATGGGGAGCTTCAGACACAAGAGAATGTTTTATTTTGCTTGCTTGTACATTTGTAGGATGGGGGCTGTTTTCCCCACCCAGGGACCCAAGGCAAGGACCCACAGAGAGGGAGAGGGCCAGGGAAGAAGGGGATGATTGATTGGCCACTCTGCCAAGGAGAGGTGGGGGAGAGGGGGCGCTCAAGGACACAGGTGTTCCGTCTTTGGGAAAAACTGTCCCCTCAAGATGAACGAGCTAGCGGGGGCCGGAGAACAGCTCTAAATATGGCGGGCAGGGAAGAGAGGGCATGCTGGTCTGATGACTTGATTTCCTCAGGGAGGTGGCGGACGACCTCACCTCCCCGCAGGCCTGGGGGTTGGGCCTGAGCCGAGTCCAGGGCTCTGAGCAGCGGCCAGGGACCGCAGGGAAGAAGATGACGAGAAGCCCCCCAGAAAGTGAATGCCAGCTCTGTGGCTCGCACATCTGCACCTCATTAGGAGACCCCGAGCTTCCTGCTGGGCCCTCCCTTGATTTACATCTGCCCCTGCCACGGGGTTCAGACGTGGGGTCCGCCGGGCCCGGAAGGCCCATCTGACGCACCCCTGGGTCGCCCGGCTCGCATCGGGCCCAAGCGGCCCGGCGCACAGAGCCTCATTGTGGAGTGTCGGAACCCACAGAAAATGCGCCTCCTGTGCATCCGTGATGACTTTCCCGCGTTTATATAACATCCAGCTTCCTGAAAGTAATTTGTTTTGGATTGTGTAGCGCTGGGCAGCACATCAAAGCGATGCTAAGCAGCGGTAGTAGGACATGGAGGTTACGGTTACTGAGGTATTAAATATCGCTCGTAAACTACAGGCGACTATTTGAAATGAGCTGTGGCTCGGAGAGCAGTCGGCGCCCAGACCCGCGCCCATTAGTTGCCGCTGCCCGGCCTATTCGTTGTCAGCAGTTTCCAAGGTCTTGTTGCTGTTGGGGGCTTAAGGGACCCTTCCGGGCCCTGGCTGTGGTTCGAGGGGACGTGAAAGTGGACCTGTTGGTTCTCGAGGTGGCAGCAGGCGCCATAAAGCTGTGAGGAGGCTTCAGACGACAGGGCCACGGAGCCTGCCGTTAGAGTCACAGGCTTCTGCCTTGTCATCGCTGTTGTCCAGAGTGTGGGTCGCCCTCACCCCTCTGCAGGCAGGCGGCAGGGTCTGAAAGGCACTGCACAGCCCTCAAGTCGGCGCCCAGGAGTCTGGCCTGCTGCTTTGAAGGCTCTAGCCCAGCGACTCCTTCCCCAGCTGAGTTCCTTCCACTTCTGGCGTCCACTTAGCCCGTCTAGAAACAGCCAGGGCATCCCCGCCGACACCACGCAGCGCTTTGGAGAGGGCCCGGTGCATTAGCGGAAGGGAAAGGCTTGCACCTAACAATTCGAAAGAGACCCCTCAAGCACAGAGTCGACCTGAGAGGATGGACCCTTAGGGGACCCCCTCGGAGCCTGGAGCAGCGGGGGTCCAGAGCCGGGCAGGCAGTGCGGAGATTCCGGAGTCGGTGGCTCTGATGGCTGCCGTGGGCCGCAGGCTACGCCGCGTGTTTCCAGTTTGATTCCGGCACACGAGAAGGGGGCCCCGAAGGGTAAACACCCATCAGGTTGTAAGGCCAACGTAAGCATACTTCAGAGGCCTTTTTTATGGTTTCCGGTGATTAAATACTGCAAGTTGCGATGTCTAGTTAAGTAACAGCTTTTATGAAAATTAACTTCACCCGCTGACTTACTTTTTTAAGCACAGCTAATAGGACACGTTCCAGCACATGTATGGCTCACATGACCTGTCTAGCCCAGCTTTGGGTCTGCACAGATTTTCTTGGAGAGCCGTGGGGGCCCTCGGAGTCTTCGTTCCTGCTGAGTTCCACGGAATTCCCAAGTGTAGCGCCTTGTTGGCACCATCAGAGCCAGAGTCTCCAGACAGGGCTGAAATGCTGACTTCACAGAAGCTGCCTCGACCGGGAAGTCAGACTGCACATGCAGGTGAAGGCTTGTGCATCTATAGCCATCCTCTCCCGTCACCTTCTTCTGAATACTTCAACTCTATTGAAGTTGGCTGATTGCTATGTTCCCTCTTGGTGGCCTTTATTTTCCTCTGAACGCTATGGTTCTGAGTGTGACCCAGAGTCAGACGTGTAACTCGAGCTAGTCGAGTTCACTACTGGGTTGTGCGTGGCGTTCCAGTGACGTGAACACACCACCAGCTGACGGGCACCGAGAGTGTTGCCACCGTGCCACAGTGAGAAGGCTCATTGCTATGAGCCTTTTCCTTGCACGCATGCAAGAATTTCTCCAGAGCACGAGTCTGGCAGGGAAAGGTGGGAACTCAGTGTGCCCACCTAGTATGAAATTCGCCTCCGGGGCTGGGGTCAGTGTGTGATCACAACAGTCTCGCTCTCTTCTCCACGTAGAGGATTTTTAAGTGAAATGCTTTGCAACCTGGAACTGTGTGAAACTGTCCTCTTACTTCCAGTTGCGTGTCTCCTGTTGTCACTCTTCTTGTGTATTGTTGCTTCTGTCTTGACACGCTTATCCGCAAGCATTGCCCATTTCTCTGTGGGTAAGTGGCTCTTTTTGGGAAGACTCTTCCATCAACCCCCTTGTCACCAGATGCACGTGTGGCAGCTAAGCTCTTCCAAGGTCGTCCTATTGCCGTTCTGTCTATATTTGGGTGTTTTTTTTTTGGTTCCTAAATGCTTTTAAGTTTATCCACCAAAAAAGGACCTCCCCCCTCCTATTCCTAAAGGAGTAGAGGGGGAAGACTGGGCCTGGATGTTTCAGTGGTGACCGTGAGGAGAGGACCCAGCAAGGTCATCTATCTCTGTCTCTTCACCTCGCTGACAGCTGTCCTGACATGTTGTTCCTACGATAAGGACAGAAACTGCTCTTGCAAGAGAAAAATATGAGTAAAAACTACCCAATTTTAGCATGCGTAAATTTCAAGAAGTTTCCACTGAGAATATAATTAGATAAGAAAAATAACTTGATTCCAAAATGTCCGTGAGTTTAGAATTGGTAGTGAAGATGGGGGGGGGGGATATGCATCCCTTGAATCTAGAGTTAAATATCAGCTTGACTTCACAGCATGGCAATTTTTCAACTGACAATAAGGCACACAGCCCTCTCAATAATTCTAGCCTGCATCTTCATAGACACTTGTGAAGCAGCCTTTGAAAGCTTTTCTGTAGCCTATAACAACTTTTGTCTCTTAGGACACTGGGACCATCAGTATTAGATAGTCATTAAATGTTCATAATGATACCTAGTGTTTATACAACACCTTTTATCCAGGCACCTCAAAGAACTGGGCAAACATTAACTCGCTAATTCCCACACGAGCCATGAGACAAGAGTCATTATAAACCTTTGACTGATGAAGGAACCGAGCGAGGGCTCTTCAGTGACTTAACTCAAGGTCACACAGGACGTTCGCATGTTAATTAGATCTCATGCTCCGTCCAAGTTTGTCTGAAAACTTATCTAGTCCTTTGCAAAGATTGGTGGGTTTCTTTCCCTTTCCTCCCCTCTGTTTTCTCCTAGTAATTTGTGTTACATAAACATGTATGAAAAGGGAAAATTTCCACTGCAGTAAAGCCAATTTTCTGAGGGCCGCACCATGCCCCGTAACTTTGAAGATGTGTTTATTGAAGAAAGAATACAAGTGTGCGGCCAGAGAGGATAGAAAGATGATCTGAGACGCCCCACCGGTTTTTGATAAAAGAACCTGCAGGTCATTCCCTTAAAGAAGTTGCCGCTTGTGTCTTAAATATTGGCTAAGAAAATCCTAGCATCTCAACCATAAATAAGTTCCATTCTAATAAGATTCAGACGTTCTTCTTCTTGCTTGACAAGTCCCAAGGGCCTTTATTAGTTCGTTTGGAGTCCATTTTACTAGGCTCTGGGTTCTCTTTCTGAATTGAATCAAACCAGCCTCCGTGGCCCAGTCCTGTTCTCCGGCACAGCGTGGAGCAGGCCTGGTCTCTCCTCAGGCGACACACCTTCATGGCTTTGTCCGGAGGCATTTTGCTTCCCCCAAGACTTTTCCCTAAAACGATCAGTTTCAGCAACTGTAACTCATCTGTTGCTGTTTCTAGAAAAATCCTGTCCTGTTCACCGCTATCTGACACACTGCAGTTGATCAAGCTCTGTCTTCAAATGTGGTCCCCAGAACTAAACATAATATTCCAGATGTGGTTTGCGATTGGAGAGCCGCTGCTCCCACAAACCTTACCACGGTTGTTCCTTTATTTCAAAACTGTGGTTTAATCTTCCTGCTGCCTTTTCTTCTTCAGGCAAAGAACAGAACCAAAAAAAAAAAAAAAAAAAAAAAAAAAAAAAAAAAAAAGCAAAAGCAAACCAATTTACATTGCTTAAAGATTTATTTTTCATTATTTGAATAATTTCTACGCTGATTTCCTAACTCTGTTTTCTAATGTTTTTCTAAATTTCACAAAGGCCGGCATCATGATCAAATAACGCTTCTAAGCTGATTAAAAAATGGTGAGCCTCAATTTCAGCAACTCTTTTTTCCCCCCTTTAATCAGCCGTTAGACTGTAACCTTAGTACATATGCTTGGAAATTTGGATATATGCTTAATATTGTCATGCAGGTTATATGATAAGCGTCATAATAGGGTTTATTGTTTAAATTTAGAAGAAAAAAATCTCTCTCTCTCTGTGAGTGTGTGTGTGTGTGTGTGTGTGTTGACGTTCTGGAAGCAGATACACGTGGGTATCAGTTCTGGCCTTACCATTGATGAGTCCTTGGGCCAATTTCTTTAAACCCTTTGAACTTTAGTTCCTTCATGTGTAAAGTGAGGACAATCTCAGACATCTCTTTTTGTGACAATGTCATGTACTAATGAACACTGAAAGACTGAGCGCAGAACCTGCCACAGAGAAAGTGCACATCACACAGAATCCATGCCTATTGTCCAGGACTTTGGAACATGCAGAAAGAAACACAAAAGAAAGTCCAAGTCCCTTTACCCGGAGGGCTTTTTCCAAACCTAACGACGGCTGACTCTTGGACTCTAGTCCTCAGTATTTTTCTGAGCGTTCGCTACTCTTGAACAAAAGGAGCTCTTCCAGAATCATCACCGCTGGGAATGCTGGCAGCATGCCTGGGCTTCCTCTCTCCACAAAGCAGGCCAGGCGTGGGTAGGACTGATTCTCGGGGTGCGACGGGCGCCTCTCGACACACACCCAGGACATGCCTGGGTCCGGGCAGGCATGTGACGGGTGTCGTGGCCAACAAGCTTCAGTCGGTGATGGTTCTCAGGCCTCCTGTGACTACATCATCAGCTGCGCGATGGCTCACGCTGGGGGAGCGTCGCAAAGCCACCGTGAGCTTTCAACCCCCCAGTCGTCAGTTCGCGGCCACTGGTGGGATTCATTGCCTGAGCTTGAGGCCTTTCCCCAGCGCCCTTAGCGTTTCCTTCCTCTGACTGGATGTTTGCTCTGCGCCAAAGACCTCTGGCCTCCACGACGGGCTTACTTTTGCCTTCTCCGCTGCATCGCCCAGGCGAGGCCTGACCGGATGCGGCCCACGCATGTGGCCCCTGGTGGACCTCCGTCCACACCCTCCGCACAGACTCCAGCAGCTGCTGCTGCTGCCCGGCCTTTTCCCTGCAGGGCTGGTCCCCAGCCAGAGTGGGAACCTCCCAGCTCCGCGCCCCCGAGAAAGCCTTTCCCGCTCCTTTCTCAGCCTCCAGCCCACGTATAAAACTTCTGAACCAGGTCCAAAGCCAAGGGGGTGACCCTGACTCGCGCCGGGCCCTCCCCCATCCAGCGGCTTGGCCGGGGCTCCATCAGTGTCCTGGAGTACACTGGTAGAGCCAGGCAGCCCCGGGCAGAAGCAAGCAGCCGGCCGGGGCGTGGGTAGGGGCGTGGGCTGGAGCCAGCGCTGTGTTTTACGACACAACCATATGGGCTGGGGGCGGGGGGCGGGCAGATGGCCTTGGGGGCTGTGTGCTGAGGGGCCTGGGACTGGCTAGCCTGAGCCGGGAGGCTGCATGAGTCATGCGACAGGTGTGTTATTAGGGACGGGGCGCCGGGGGTCCGTCATGCAACTTGAAAGGCGGTAATGAGACGTTCCCCTAAGCGTGCTAACCGCTCCACGCAGCTCGGCGCTGAGGGCCAGGGCGCCCCGCTTGTGAAATCTCTGTTCTCCGGCACAGACAAGCGAACGCAAGTGATGCAGGAGCAAAAGTAAGTGAAAGGGCCAGGGCCCTCCTCTCTGGGGAGACCAGGCTCTCTGCTGCCTACCCCTCCCTCTGCCTCCAGCCCCAGCTCCTGTCCCCCGTCAAGTGCAAACAGGCCCTCACGCTTGCTGTCTTGTTCTGTTCCTGAGGGAAGTCTTGTCTTCTCTTCCCATCCTGACCTGGGCCACAAAGCCTTCCTCTTTCTTCAAGCATGGTCTGGCTTTATACCAGAGGGCAGGGAGCTACGTCTGTCTTTGCTCCCTCTTTCCCCATCCCTCAGGATCGACAAGGATAGATTTACGAGGTGCCTGGTAAGGCAGAGGCCTTCTCTGGTCTGGGGCTCTGGGCAGTCATCGCCAGGCTGACCATGCCCTGGTCTTAGCATGCTCCTGCAGGCTAAGACTTGATCCCGTCAGCCTCACCTCGTGCCCACAGACACCCAGAGAACGTTCTCTCATCTCCACGATCGCCTTGGCAAAGACAGGCTGGTGAGGTTGCCCTGAGCGGTAATTGCAAATAGCTGTTGGGACTTTTCACACACAGCGTGTGCGTTTCCACATGCCGTTTCCTGCCTGTGAAGTGAGGAGACACACAACTTGAAGCCTCTTTGTTCTGCGTTTATGTGAGCTCTTTTCCTGCGACCAGCGATGGCATCAGTAACCGTCCCAACGATCATGCCTGCACTCAACCCCACGTCTCCTTTCGGCGCTCTTAGATGGTACACGTCACTCGCCAGGTACTCCACGCTG
Source organism: Uropsilus gracilis (assembly GCA_004024945.1). Lineage (NCBI taxonomy): Eukaryota > Metazoa > Chordata > Mammalia > Eulipotyphla > Talpidae > Uropsilus > Uropsilus gracilis. Next base: position 3,611 of record PVHY01034226.1, on the reverse strand, counting down.
AGCTTTAAGCGGCTGGCTTACTCTGGGCAAATGAGTACGCTACGCAGGAGTATTGGTGCACATCCCAAGATCGGACTGACACAGCGTCTTCACATAAAAGGCGTTTAGACACTGGCCCCATGCATGAGCTCATACTGTCTGATGGAAGGGACTACCTTTCCTCGAACGTAGCTCTTTGCTTAACCAAAAGTCCTTTGTTCTGATTAGGGGACAGGGCCGAAGCTAATGTTGGTTGGGTCCTGATAAGCAGCAGGCAGCTTTGCATACCCAACCCCACCAAGGTCTCCGTTGCCCCTCGGAGCTTGTTTTCCCTACATCTTCACTGCAGACATGACCTTGACGTTGTTGTCCAAGGTCATGAAGCAATGACAAATTCAGAATCGGAACTCCAGATAGTGAAGTCCCGCCTGGCTCAGTTTATACCAATAACGAGCCTGAGTTTGGGGTGGAAATGGCAAGACTTTGAATCTCAAACCATAAGTATTCGTTTTTTTTTTTTTTTAACTTGGCTGATAAAATCAACACACCAAAAGAAGCTCAGCCATGAAGACAAAATCCAAAGCATAGAAATGACCCCATTAAAACAAACAAACAAACAAACAACTTTCCCTGGAAAATAAACCTTTTAAATGCAATTCTTTACTAGGACATTTCCTATCAATCATACCACAGAAAGGAACATGAGAACTACATGGGCGAGTACTGCGTGAACAAGGTTTTTTAATATGACATGATTTAAACGCAGCAGCTTATATTTTGTCAGAATTCACCTATATTTCTATTCTGATCTTAATTGCAGATAATTGAATAATTGAGATTATAGTCTGATCTGAGGTGAAGAGTCCGAACTTTCATTAGTTAAATCACTCCCTCTGTCAGGCAGTGGCCATCTTGCTCCAGGAGAAGTCCATGGAGACAGGTGGCCAGTTGTCCCATCTGCTCCACACTTCAGCTGCGCTGGAAACTGGCACAAACTCACATCCATCAAGTATGCACTTGAGGTGAAAAGTTGAGTTGGACGTGAAACTCCAGCTAGCGAGGAACACTGCGAATGACCCTTGGTCCGGTGTGGCACGAGCTCGGCTGACCTTGTGCTGACCGCTCGTCTTTCTGCACGTGGGTCTCCACGCTGGGAGGATGGAGCCAGGTACGGGGGCCTTCCGTTGCAGATGCCACGATGCAGCTTCCCGAGATGCTGTTTCCAGCTCTGTCCACGCTTGCTCTTCTGTGTAGTTGGGGTTCAGGGCATTTATCGGTCATTTGCAGCTGCCCAGAAGAACCTCCTCCTCCTCCTTTCCTAATGGTACCGAGCCCCACCTGGCTGTGGGGGAGGTATGCCCTTCTCTGCCTCCCACGCTGCAGTCTTGGAACACTCCACCCTCAGACCACAGGGCTGAACCCACAGTGGGCCTGGGACCCTGGGAGCGCTAACTCAGGCCTTTCTCTGGGGTTGTTCTTACAGCGACTGGCTTTTCCCCCTTTGTGAATCTCGTCATAAGGTTGTGGCCCAGAGCAGCCTGTCTGCTTGACCCATCCTGCAAGGGAGCTGAGTGAGAGGACTTGTTTGCTGAAGTCCTGTAAGCTTGAAGTCCCTGTCGCATACAACCCAAAGAACCCAACCAATACGGCTCTCTCTTCCCCCTTATTCTACAGCCACCTGAGTTAAGTGTTGTGAAAGCGCAATCAATAGTTTCTATGATTCTGACACCTGAACAACTCACCAAGCTCTCAGCTCTTTGACTTTCTGATGGTGGCTTGGGGCCACGCTGTCCGAACACCACGATCTCAGCCTCCGTGCAGTGAGTTTTAGGAGACGGAGACTTTTCATCAACAACAAAAGAAGTATTTTCGTCCCCGTAAACACCTGAGACCTCCAATATCTGGATTTGGGGGGTGTTATCTAGCACCTCCAGCATGTGTAAAGACTTCTGAAGCTGTCAGCTGCTAGGGAAGAAAGCTTAACAGCTCCAGACTTAGAGTGTCGGCTGGGAAGAGCTGTCTTTCTGCCTGACGAGCGAGAACAGCTCTGGAAAACCCGAAGGAAGCTTGTGTTGAACAGGCGCATGGCAAGACCCCTGGAAGGTGCAAAATCAGTGGGTGGCCGAGAGCATAGTCCCCCCCCTTTGTAGACGGGGCCGATGTCTCCCGAGAGTTCCTCTCCTGGGAGCTCCACTCTCCCGCAGGGCTGTTTGCAAGGGAAACCTGCTCATTTCCATGCTAAGCGCCACTCGTTTGCTTTAAACACGAGTAAGCCCGGAGTCACACTGCCAGATGACATGTCTAAATCCCGACTTCAGTTCCCTCTCTCCTTCTCTGCTGCATCTCCGCGGTAGGAGCAATGTGTCGTCGCATAGCTGGGGGTCGAAGCCAACCAATAGAATCCCCACGGCAGCCTGCTGTAGGAGTTCATCACCAACATGGCCGCAGAGGGCTGTGCAGTCAGTCATGCGAAGTGTCACAGTGTGGGATCACCGCTAGCTCGCCTCTGATGGGCTTCTAGGAGCCAGCGCACCATCTCTGTGATTTATGCCCTGGCTTTCACTGGTGCCATAAGCATTTTCTGAAGTCACACGTTGGCGCTGGGAGGTGCTGTCGACACCATCTGGCCTAGCCTCCTTGTCTTCTGAAAACCAGGACGGGAAGGCGCAAGGCGGTGGTCTCATTTGCCCAGCACAGGCTGTTCAGGACAGAGCCAGGCCTGGTTTCTAGGTCTCTGGAAGATCGGTTGGGTCCTAACTCAGACCACTACCATGAGCCTCTCTGCAGAGGACAGGTACCCTGGCAGGAGAGTACCCTGGTGGGAGAGGTACCCTGGTGGGAGAGGAAGGAACGATGACAAGCACTCCTTGCCAGCCAGAGTGGATTTGGGCGAGCAGGTCAGAATCGTGGCTAAGATAAATGACTTTTACTAAAGTGAAAATTACCAGGGGCTCATTTTTAATCTCAAACAAGATGTTGAAAGCTAAATAACTATAATTGCCTTTAAGGCTTTGATAGTAGCTAACATTTTGCATAATACCTTTCATCTGGAAGCTCTCAGCCTACTGTGAAACCCGTATGAGTAACTCGGTTTACAGATGGGGAAACTGAGGCACTGGGCAGAATAAAACCTTGCTCAAAGAGAAGCCAGTATGGATCTTGGCCTCTGACCTCTCTGTGAACCGCAGCGTCATAGACATTTGAAACCCAGGAGTCTACAGTAACTATCTAATTCTACCCTCCAAGGGGAGCCCAGCATGAAGAAAGAGCTAATATCTTCCCAAGATCACAAAGCTGGTTAGCGACAGAGCGGCCATAAAACCAAGGTTCCCTGGTCCCAGGGCCGGACTTTTGTCCCTTGTCCTCACAGCCTGAATGTGAAACCACCCCGGAGGGGGCTTCCTGATGAGTGTGTGTAGTTGCCAGGCAGTTTCTTACCTCACCGCCCAAGGGAAGGTCAGCTCCAGTAGGCAACCTGGGCTTGCTCTGGGGTGTGACAACTGAGAATGAGGCCTGAAGGCAGGACATCCCCTCTGGCTAAGGAAGTCTGCCCACTGTCCTTGTTTCAGCGGCCTTTCCCAGCCAGCGACCCTGTGCCCACCCTTGTAAGTGATCGAACTGGAGAGCTCCAT